>CAUYQG010020718.1:0-35706 GCA_963574415.1 Tarsius wallacei
TGCCTGCCATGTACTAGGCACTGAGTACTACATATCCAAGATCTTGAGTTCTCATAACAACCACAACATGGTGCCAATATATACCACCTTGTCAGATGGGTGTTATCCTCACTCACAGAGGAGGAAACTGAGGCTCAGAGCAGTTAAGTGACTTTCCTGAGGTCACATAGCTAGTAAGTGGCAGATCAGGGACTTGACCCTAAAGTCCATTACTTTCTACTGTACAGAGAGGTACTTCCGGGCAGGGGAGGAGAGCATGAGGAGGTATGTCAAGGACGGTCACAGGGCAGGGCCCTTTCCCAGGGTCTGACTAGGCTGTCAAAATAGCCAGCAGCACCCCTCAGCTGGTGGAGTCATCTCAGGAAATCCCATCTCATCTCTAAGCCTTGAGCATTTGAGGCCTGACTCCTGACCACTGTAGCTGGCCCCCAGGGAAACATCCAGCTTCAACTGAGCCCCCTAGTGGGGAGATCCTCTTCCTGGTGAGCCATAGCCTGTCTCCCAGCCACTCCCCCCATCCTCTTACTCATGCCCGTCCCATTCGTGCTGGTTCTGACCCATGAGAGGAGACAGAGGATGGCATGGAAGGCTCCCAGGTGAGGTTCCTTCATGGACTCAGGGCTCAGGCTCCGTCAGAAACACTTCACAGATTCTAATCTGGAGTTTGCAAGGAGGCAGCTCTGGATTCATATAGTGGCTCCAACATTTACTAGGGTGACCCAATGAGAAATTTATCTAACTTATCTGAGCCTCAGTTTTCTCATCTGTAAAATGGGTTATTGTAAGAATTAAATCCTGAGCATAAAGCTTTTGGTATTGTGCTTGGTATATAGTAAAACCTCGATAAATGGTGATGGTAGTTAAAATTTCTCTAGGTCTGGACATGCTGGGTAGAGTCATCTACCCAGGAGTTTAGAAAACATCTGAATTTCATTACTGCTCTGTACTGAGTATTCTCAAGTAGGGAACTGAGATCAGGGGTGATTGGCTAGGTAGAGAAACCCTCCGTGGGATCAGGAAAGCCCAAGTGGAAAATAAACTGACATCCTAGGACTGTTATAGCAGCCCCCTACTCAAGCGCCTGAGTGCTGCCCCCTCCTCGAATCTTCTGTTCACTTGCAGCCTCACTCCACAGCCCCAGTGAGTGGAACATGCACCTAAGAGTATGAGCTTTGGCTGGGCTCACACCTGTAATCCCAGCATTTTGGGAGACTGAGGCAGGAGAATCGCTTAAGCCCAGGAGTTAGAGACCAGCCTGGACAACATACTAAGGCCCCATCTCTGCAAAAAAAATTGTTTTTAATGTATAAAAAAACCAAAAAAGGATGTGAGCCTCAAAGACGAGGTGGAAGGAGGCTCTGCTCTGTGGCTTTTGTGGAAGGCCAGTCCTGCCCCTCACTGCTCAGGCAAGAGGGAAAAGGGACTGAAGCAATATCAGGTTGGCCCACATGGGAGAGCCTTGGGCATGGGGGTAGGAGGCTGTGCTTCCTGCAGCAGGAGCAGGAGGTGGGAGAGGCCAAGAGAAGTCAGCATCAGCAGCTAGCTGGCTCAGGGAGCCATGATGAGATGGACGGCCCCAGCTGTGTAGGAGTGCTTCCCCCATCACAGGGCTTGTGCTCCACATCTGCAGAGCACCCCTTACAGAGCCTGCTGGACTAGGCCACAGATGAGTACCGATTCCAGGACAGAGCATCAGCCTGCCTTGAGGCTGGGCCTAGACGTCCTGGGAACCAGGCTCCAGGTCACTTGTGTTTTCTGGCAGGAAAACCCTCAGCTGGTTATCATGACTAGATTTCCAGAGCTCCCAGGCTTGAGGTTGGGCCCTCAGGAAGAGAGGCTGGAGGAAGAGGCAGGTTTTTCCTGGGGCTCCAGCTGATGCAGGAACTTCAAAGGCAAAATCACCTCCAGCTTTTGTCCACAGTAAGGAAGCTGGCAAGGGGAGAACATAAAATCTGTCACTGGTAGACAGGGTCAAGGGCTGGTATTTCCAGGGGACAGAACCGTTTCACAGGTGGCCAGGCATTCCCACTACATGCCCTGACTGCTTTGCTGGTTCCAGTGTGGTAGCAGATTACATATTATTAGAACAGTCCAGATGATGAAGTCACTGCATCCCTAATCCTATTTATTTCAATGACAGCTTTGGCAAAGCAGTAAATCTTGCTGCCAACCATGTCTCTTGTGGCTAGTTCCCTGAAGGAACTACCATCAGACGTGACAGCAGGGAGGGGTCCTTTTAGAGTTTCCATTGGCCATTCATCACTTTTTTTCTCCAAATGGCAAATTCTTCCAGGAAAGCCTGCCCATGGGGAAGATTGTATTTGTATAATGTATTCCATCTCATGTGTTCTTACTGTCACTTCTCCTCCTGAGTCCAGGAGACATCTGTGTCAGCTCTCCTCTTACCTTGGTGGAACTTTGCCTCGATGCATAGAAGTCACTGCAGAAGGGACACAATGCAACTTCCAAAGCCAGATCAGAAAAATGCCACCCTATTATCTTGGAATCCAGCCTCCATGTTGTGAGGAAGCTCAGGACACTCAGAGAAGCCACAAGTTGGTGTTCTGGCCGATGGTTTCCCCTTGGGTCCCAGCTGCTCTCCAGCATCAGTCACCAGGCATGTGTGAATGAAGAGACTGCCCAGATGTCTCCATCCCCAGACTGCAGCTGCATGAAAGACACTGAATGGGAACCACCTGCCTGTGGCTGGCTGATCCCTGGGTCTATAAGAGCTAATACAATTATTATAGTTGCTTTTAAAAAAGGTTTAATCATTTTTAATATCCTTCCCAATTATTTACCTCAAAATCATTGGGGTTATTTTTATCCATGATAGATACTGGTCATCATATAGGGCACAGTACATATCTCACAATGTGGATGGCACCTGTGTAAAAAAACAGATTCTGAAAACAGTGGTAAATACAGAAACATTAAACCCCCATCACAGCAACCTAAAAGCTTTACAATTTTTCAAAGGTATAATTACATCCCTATAGGCATCACATGAGATTTGCTGAAGAAATAGATATAGACGTGGTCAAAGGTGATCAAATTCTGCATCTATGACATCTTAATTCTTGAAAATTTGATCGGGCTCTGAGACATATCTCATAATAATTTGATGCATTTAAGATAAGCATGGGCTGGGCTTGGTGGCTCAGCCTGTAATCCCAGCACTTTGGGAGGCCGAGGCAAGTGGATTGCCTGAGCCTGTGGGTTTGAGACAGCCCAGGTAACTTGGCAAAGGCCTCATCTCTACAATAAATAAAAAATTAGCTGGGCATGGTAGCAGGTGCCTGTAGTTCCGGCTTCTTGGAAGGCTGAGTTGAAGGGATTGCTGGAGCCCAGCAGGTCGACGCTGGAGTGTGCCACTGCACTCCAGCCTGGGTGACAGAGTGATACTCCAACTCAAAAAAAAAAAAATAAGATAAGCATGTTTTGTTACCATGTGAATGAATTAAATATAGTGAAGTCCACAAATTATCCCCGCAACCTCCTAAACAGCATGTAGACCTACAAGCATCATCTTTCCTCAACACTCCTAGAGTCAAGGGTATGGCTTACAAATTTAAAAGATTTTATGACATTGCATGAACAGCAGTTTAAGATGTGTGGTCCTGTCTTAGTGGCTTTGCAAGTGGCTTCCTTCTTCTAGGTCTTGGTTAAGAATAATATTTTAAGTTAATAAAATTTCAAGTCAATATTTTAAGTTAATTGATATTTGCCAAATGCCTACTAAGTGCCAGAATAATAATAAAAGTCATGTTTGCATTTGAAAAAAGTTTTCAAAAGGAATGTGAAAGACAAAATCTCCAATCAGATGTTCCAGTCTTGCTGTCTATAGACTCCCAAAAGATCATTTGAGTGAGAGTACAAAAACATCCCAGGACGGTGTTAAAGTCTTGATGAAACATTCAGAGCATCTCTGGAAGCAAGCTAAGATTTTAAGCCACTGAGATTTGAGGTGACTGGTTATGCAGCAACAGATCACCAGAATACCCAGGAACAGTGATCACAGACAACGCTTGCCTCTCATACATGTCTTTAATTGAAAAGCAGTCGTCCAATCCCTCCTCCCAAACTTTCCTTCTCAGGTTCTGAAACTTTCTAACAGCTGCGTGATTCAATCTCTCAAAGCCAGACTTGAAAGTAGGACTTCCAGTTGTCAGAAGCTGTCAGACCACTTTCTTACTCACTTTCCCAAGGAAGTTCATCTCTTTAACATTTTTACTAAGAGAGGCAGTTATGATGCAGTGGAAGATTCATGACTCAAATGTCAGGTAGAACCAGGTACCAATCCCAACTCTGCCACTTTCTGGCATTCTGCCCTGGGATCAGTCACTTGGCTTCTCTGTGTTTCAGGAGCCTCGGCTACAAAACAGGAAACCACACACCGATCTTCCTGGGTCAGCATGACAACCAGTATGACTCTTTAAAAAGGGTTTGAGACAGCTTAAAAAGATGACATATATCAACTGGTTTGTATTAACAATAATAACTGATATTTGTCAAGTACCTACTAAGTGCTAGGCACTGTTTTAAGCACTTTGCACATATTAACATATTGGTGGTTACAACAATCTTGTGAGTTAGGGGAGGTGACAGATCAGAAGGAAGGAAACATACATCTGAGGAAGAGGACACCTGGCAACATCAGGACCGTAACATGCATCTGGAACCCGCGGGGTCCTGAGTCACTTGCAGAGAGGCAGCGTGGGGGAAGTGGGGCTGGTGGCAGAACCCTTGACACTGAGACTTGCCCTTTTATTTAGTAGCTGCGGGACCCTCGTGAGTCTCCTGCCCTCATCTCTGAAATAGCAAAACTTGGGCAACCACTTCAGGTGAGAGCATGAACACAAAGTGCTTGGGAAGCCTGAATTGGAAGCTACCACTAAATTTTCCAGTTAGCAAAGGATGTATTTTTTTAAGCTGCCTTAAATGATGAACTGTTTTGGAAGGAAATTTAGTTAAAATGAATAAGGCACTTCCTTATCTTCTTAAACAGATAGTCTTGAACATCACTTAGCTTTTCTTGGTGACTCAGGGTTAATCACTAGAACATCCGTGCCCACCCTGAGCTACAGGATGCCGAGAGGCCTGGAGGGTGCTGCCTGGGGTGGGATTCTACCCCTGCACTGCATGGCCCCACGCTGCTGGGTGACTTAGAGATCAGCAGTCTCATCCCTCACTAAGGTCAGTGCTGTCAGGATGTCAACCTAAAGCAGTTTAATGAGACTTGGATTTGTTGCTTCTAATCTGTTAAGAGTTTATAAACCAGATGCCTGAACTTATTAGAAATTTTCATAAAAGCAGGGATTCCTGAGGGTGGAGCACTGAGGGGTTCAGCTCAGGGTAAAGTGCATGATCTTTTATGCATGGGACTTGGGGCTTCCATCTTGGCTGCTCAGGGGCCCCTTTGGTTCGCTTCATGGATTTCACCAGCTCCAGATGGGGGTAATGTTACTGTAGCTGGTGACTTGTCAGAGACCTTTATTTATTTATATTTATACACACACACATACATGCATTGATCTGTTTCTCTTCATCCCTGCTGTTTATTGTCATTCCCTACAACTTCAGGGCAAACTCAGTGTCCTTTCCAGGACACTACGACCACTGCCCCTTCAGTCCCACAGCCTTCACCCGTGTCCCCCAACTCAACCTCTGACCCAGCCTCCTTCGGTTACACCTGACAAGCATTTTCTCAGTGCCCCTCTGTGACCAGCACATGGCCAGGCACTCAGTGGGGACTAGGCTAAGGCCGGCTGAGCCGTAGCTCTGCCTTCCAGAAGCTCATAGTCTGGTTGAGGAGGCGAGGTCAATTCACAGGCAGTTAGGATACAAACAGGACGGGAAGAAGTCGAGGCTGGTGGAATGTGGCCCCATGTGGCATGTGAGTCCAACGGATAGTCAGGAGGTATGGCTATGGGCTTATCAAAAGGAGTTAAGGATACTTGCAGTGACACAGGCTGGAGAGACAGTGAATATTTAGCAGTGCTCTAGTTCCAAAAATACTAGCAGTTATGGGATGTGGGCAAAGCTAGCCCAGGACCCACTGAGAGCAACAAGGAGTGGGTAGGTTGAGAAGCATGCAGCCTCTTGGGATTGGCTAATGGCGAGTCTGTGGGCCTCCCTCTAAAGGGACTGGGGTTGAGAAGGAGTGGGGAGAAAACAGCAGGAAACAAACAGCAAGTGAGTGTAGGAGGGAGGAGATTTGGGCAGTCAGTCTGGGCTGAAGGGCCTGAGGATAGGGAGCTGAGACATCTATGAGTCATGACGGTGGGGGTTGTCCATGTTCCTCATCATCCCCAGAATCCACCTGGGCTGAGCTCAGACAGACCTAGTCCCTCAGAGCAGCTGGCACCCAGTTCTCTAGGGTTCTGACTGCAAATGACCGCTCAGTCCAGCCCATTGCAACGGGCAATTAGCAAAGTGAAATGTCAACAGAAAACAGGAAGCCTGCCATTCAATAACCTTGAAATTAGTTCAAAGAACTATTAACTGAGAACACACGCTCTCTCCCTCGTACACCTCATGCACACACATCACACCAAAAGGAAGTTTCCTTCTTTGCAAATATATAGGTGGTGGGGAGCATGCGTGCTCAGAGAGCGGCTGGGCGTCCATGTCCCCCCAATCCAATAAAGCAAGCTGATTTGCGCACAGAGATAGATGTTCTGGCAAATGCAGCCCTGGAAGAGCTCCCTTGGGTTTCCCTCAACATTGCTGGAACTCTGAGAAGCAGTACATCATCCACACCCATCCTGAGGCCTTGCCTCACCTCACCATGCCTGGCTCCCAGTGCTCTGAGGACCTATGAAGCAACACATTGCACTTACAAGGTCGCGTCTCAATAAACATTCTGACAAGAGCAGGGTCCATGTGGAATCCTGGCCCTCAGTTGAGACCCTAGAAGTGGAGCAGAATGACTCTGTGCCAACACTGCTTTGCACAACCCCTTCAACTTCCATTTCATCCTCTCGGTGGACACTTGCCTCTCTGATTTTTTCACATGAGGCCACCTGGGCCCAGATAGCAAAGCCCAGTCCACACAGCTGCTAGGCGGCAAAGCACAGGCTCATTGTAGCTATCAGGCCCCAGATGACAAGGAGAGGCCACTGGGAGGGGGTGGGGACTGTCAATGGCAATTCTCGCTCTTTCAAAATATATGGAGACCCCTGTGTCCCAGAGACCATTGACAAGACTTGAGGGCCTTTGGTCATCCTGGACCTCCTCAGTCCTGAAGACTGCACTCCCCCAGCTGGGTCCCACGCGGAGAGCATCTCCACACATCCTGCTTGCCCAAGCCAGACCTTTCCCAGAGGGAGGTACCCAGTGGTCCCTGGGTGGGAATGCACTGAGAGGTGGGTGGCCAGGCATTCAGTTGTAGGTAGCTTTTCCTAAGATGTTGGAACAAGACTCCACATCATAATGAGATTCCTACCCCTCTAATGCTTACGTTTTTCACTTGGCAGGATAATGATGTAAATAAAATTTCTCAATCAGTAGTTTCTGCTGATTGACAGAGCCTGACCTAAGAGACTCTTTAGTTAGTCCACGTAGTGGGTGACTTTGGCACCATCCTTAATACAACTGTTGTTTTCTCCCTGCTTTAATTCAACCTAGTCATCAGATACTAGATGATAAAATTGCTCTATATTATCTATTGGTTAAATAAGAAAATGTCAGCCGGGCACGGTGGCTTGAGCCTGTAATCCCAGCACTTTGGGAGGCGGAAGCAAGAGAATTGCCTGAGTCCAGGAATTTGACACTAGCCTGGGCAACGTGGCGAGACCTCATCTCTACAATAAATCAAATAATTAGCTGGGCATGGTGGTATATGCCTATGGTTCCAGCTACTGGGAAGGCTGAGGTGGAATGATCGCCTGAGTCCAGCAGGTTGAGGCTGTGGTGGCCGTGAGCATGCCACTGCACTCCAGGCTGGGCGACAGAGTGAGACTCCTATTCAGAAGAGAAAAAAGAAAAAAAAAAAAAGTCTCTGTTATTGCTAATATTACATGCTGTGCTTAGATAAATTCCTTTGGGAAAGTTTAAACTCATATACCCCAAATTAAAAATAAACAAACAAAAACAACCACAGGCTACTTACTTACAACAAATCTTACCTAATTCCCTATGGCCATTTGACTTACTCAATTGGTTGCCTTTAAGCCTATGTTCATGACTCAAAGCTATTATGCAAGCTTAGATTATAATTTTTTTTGCTTTTTCTTTTTAAATCTTGTGCTTGTTACTTGTTAAATTTTTGCAGAAATACAATTCCTAAGAAAATAGTGCTGGCCCAGCACTTTGAGATAACAAACATCTATGGAACAGACAAAATCGAACTTAACAATGGACTCCAGATAGACTTAGCCTGGGAACCATTCCCTCCAAACCTCCCTTGTTGCTCAAATGTGACTAAAAAGGTTTTGATGCTGACTCTTAGTCACCTATCACTTCATTCCAACATGGGACCAGTCTAGACCAAACCAGGACAGATCCATCCTGGCACCAAGGGACAATCAAAACGTAACTATAAGATAATTGGTTGGCAATGTTTCTGGGGAAAGTTCTTGATCAAAAGGCATAAATGTGAAAGTTGTCAGAATAAAAAATGAAGTCACTTGTGTTAAAAACTCTGACAAATAGAGCTGAGGAAGGCCATGAAGGGAAGGTTCTCATGCATGAATGCCTGATAACAAGAACTACCACAGAAGACTGCAAAAAACACAGCCTTGCACAAAGGTCATCACAGTCTTACCTGTCCCCTGCCTCCCCCAAGACTCTGCAAGGACATCTGCTTAGCAACTGCCTGCCTAAGCTCAGACTGGTGCCACCCTTGTTATTGTTCCTTGTAGACAAGGATAATTATCACATAACAATCAAGAAATCCCACTTCTGACACCATTATGTCAAACTAAATAACAAACAGAGAAGACTCTCTGAAAGAAAATTATGTTTATTTGGAAATAGGCCTTGCAATGGAAAAATGCACACAGGGAGATAAACACTTCATTCACTGTGACGCAAGTATTCCCACTGCAATGCTTATTCCCAGATGAATCCCACTCTTGAAAGAGTCTCCTGCTCTGTTTTCTGTTTAGTTTGACAAGGGACACCCTTCTCTCCACCATGCTTAGAGTGTGTCCATGGAAATGCAAGGAAATCTCTGGAAAGTACTTGGGGTGCTTTAAGGAGGAGCACATGGAAGTCAGGCGCATTTTATAAGGATCACTCTGGCTGTCCCAGTGGAGGCAAAGGACCATAAATCAAGGAAAGGAGTTGAAGGTTGCTGCCAGGATGCAGGAAGAGGTGGATCAATGTGGAACTTGTCTCTCTTTTGACTTTGGGACTCTCTGAAAGCATCTTTGGAACCCCCAGCCCACTTTGAGAACTACTGAGTTAAGAATATGGTTATGTGAAGCCAGACATGGTGGCTCATGCTTGTAATCCCAGCACTTTGGGAGGCTGAAGTAGGAAGATTACTTGAACCCAGGAATTCAAGACCAGCACAGGCAACATGCAAGACCTTGTCTCTACAAAAAATTTAAAAATTGTCCCCTCTCCTACTTTGGAGAAGTGACTCTCTTCTCTCTCTCTAATTTACTTTTAAAATAAGCTATATTTTCCAATCTAAAAAAAATTAAACAATTAGCTGGTGTGGTGGCATGTGCCTACAGTCTCAGCTACTCAGGAAGCTGAGGATCTTAGTCAATCAAAAGTATCACTTGAGCCCAGGAGGTTGAGGTAGTGGTGGCTGTGTGCATGCCACTGCACTCCAGCCTGGGCGACAGAGAAAGACCATGACTCAAAAAATAACAACAACAACAAAACAAAACAAACAAAATCCAGAATATGGTCATATGAGGCACAGGTATGGGTACAGGTCTATAATCTAATTTTTTTTGAGTCAGGGTTTCACTCTGTCACCCGGGCTGAAGTGTAGTGGCACAATCACTGCTACTACAGCCTGGACCTGCTGGGCTCAGGCGATCCTCTTGCTTCAGTCTTTGGAGTAGCTGGAATTACAGGTGCACGCCATCACGCCCAGCTAAATTTTTTTTTAATGGCTGTATTTGGCATTCAGGTTCCCTTTCTTTGCTCATACAAAGACTCTACATTGCAGGGTTCATGCTCCTGAGATGTTCTGTATGTTGAATTAGGATACTGCAACAGGACTCTTACTCATTGTGTTAAATAATTCATCAAATGTAGGCAGACAAACATACTTACAGATAATATTTTACTCTCACTTACTAGTCACTTTCCAACACAGGGACATAAGCAGAGTTACAATAAAGCTTTAGAATTCTAGTTCAACTCATCATTTTAAAGACAGAGAGGTAATAGCCCAGATAATCCAGTGCAATCTAATTCAACATTGAGCACCCAAATGTGGCACGTAAAATCAAGCAGAGTAAGTTGCCAGGAACTGATGGATGGGATGTTGTTTTAAATAAGGTGTCCAGGACAAGTCTTTCTGAAAGGTGACTTTTGAACAAAGGCCTGAAGAAAGTGAGAAAACAAGTCATGTAACATTTGGGGAGAGGTTCCAGGCAAAGAGAACAATAAGTACACAGGTCCTGAGGTCAGTGGATGCCTAGTATGTTGACGAAATAGGAGGACACCAGTATGGATGGGACACAGGACATGCAGGACGGCGGTGGGAGTAAGGAGTAAAGTCAGAGAGAGAGAGAGGTGGGGCAGGTCCTGTAGGGTCTATAAGCCCAGTAGAGACTTGAGTTTTGTTCTTAGTGAGATGGGATTCATTAAAGGGTTTAAGCAGAGGTATCCTATGAGCTGACTTAGAAAATTTTGTCTACTACGTGGCAAGTGGATCAGGGCTGGAAGAGCCTGGAGATGAGTTACAAGATTCCTTTGTCAATTTGGATAAAAGATGATGATGTTGGGGTTAAGGGTGATAAAAGAACAGAGGTGCGATGTGACTAGACAGAGTTTAAATACACGTTGAAGGTAGTGTCTTGATGGAAGGAACTTGCCCCAGCCACACACAATCAGAAAGTGAAATAGCTGAGGTCAGGTGCAGGTTTATTGAGTCCTGGCCAGTGCCTCAGTGCCTTGCATGTATGACCTCTCAGTGTCACCATCACCACAACTGGGAAGGTAGGCTCTATTCGTCCTGAACTGAAGTTGAGAAAGACATAGAGACATTCCCAAGGTCACAGCGGTAAGCAACTGCCCCAGGACCACACCAGTCAGACTCCATTGGCTGGGATATCACCACTGATCACCTCCTTCCTACATATCTCAACCAACATTGTCATGGGGTGAAGACAGCTGTGGACACACCCCCAAATCTCCTGCCCTATAACATAAACGTTGGTGACTCTTTTGCTGACCTGAAATCCCCAACAGTAGAGATTTCTCTGCAGGGTAAGGCATTGAAAACCACTGTTGACTATGCAAAAGGAGGAATTCTTCAAATCCTGACAAATCGTATGGATGCCAGGAATTGACCAGGGGAGCTCAAGAGGCAGAGAGCAGGGTGTTCAGGCCGAGTCCCCCCAGCAGGAGTTTTGGATGGAAAGGGGTGGATCAGGGACAGCTCTGTTTCTTGAAACAACTAAAACCTCTCAGCTTTCTTGTTTAGGAGGAAAGAGTGGCTGTTCCCATCTTTGTTCAGGAGTCTGAGAGTAGCCTGAAATGACCATGTTAGCTGCAGAGCAGGCTCCCAGCAGTAGCCAAGCAGGAAGATGGGAGAGGAGTGCTCTGGAAAGTGCTCGACCAGTGAGGTGGCTGGGAGGCCCGCCTTCAACAGCTCACCTCAGGCCTGTCATGGGTCTGCAAGTCAGGACCTCATCCAATAAAGCAGCCACTGGGGGCATCTCCTCCCCTATCCTGCAGACAGATCATCGCAGGAGCATGAGCCCGGCCTACCTCAGTGCAATCTGGGTTCTTTAGATGAGCAGAGAAAAGGGAACTTGAATGCTGAAGATAGCTATCACGAAACATTTTTTAGGGTCTACATCTGCACCCCTGTGGGTCACGTGACCATATTCTTAATTCAGCAGTTCTCAAAGTCCTCTAGGACCCCCTGGGGGGGTCCCAAGGCTCTTTCAGGCGTCCTGAGGTCAAAATTGTTTTCATAATAATAGGAAGACAGTATTTACCCTTTCACTCTCATTCTCCAGTGTACAGTGGAGTCTTTCAGAGGCCACATGATGTAATATGTCAAGAGACTGGATGCAAAAATAAATACGAGAATCCAGCTGCCGTCTACAAATCCACATATCAAAGATAGGTTTACACAAGTGTAAAACAATGCCACCTTTTAAATGAATGTTTTTGCTTTAAAAAGTCTAGTTTTGCCAGGCGCAGTGGCTCATGACTATAATCCCAGCACTTTGGGAAGTCGAGGTGAGAGGATTGCCTGAGTCCAAGGGTTCGAGACCAGCCTGGGCAACTTGGCGAGGCCTCATCTCTACAATAAATCAAAAAATTAGCTGGGCATGGTGGCACATGCCTGTAGCTTCAGCTACTTGGAAGGTTGAGGTGGAAGGATCACCTGAGCCCAGCAGGTTGAGGTTGTGGTGGCTGTGTGCATGCCACTGCACTCCAGCCTGGGCGACAGAGTGAGACTCCAATTCAAAATAATAATAATAATAATAATAATGATAAATAAAGTCTAGTTATTTTTCATAAAAATGTTAACATAAAATGCGATTTTAAAATGAATTAACTACTCTTAAAATTCTCAGTGTTAATTTCTAGTATATAATAAGTCAATAGATATAAGACACAAACATATAGAGATCACTAATAATTTTTGAGGGTGTAAATGTGTAAAGAGTGTCAGGGGACAAGACGTTTGGTTGGACTGGAGGAGCTCACATACTCCTATTCCAGTTGCAGCGGCTGCTGCTTCTACCTGGAAGGGCCTCCCGAAGCCTGGTGTTTCTCTGAGTGCAGCAAGTGGTGTGACCGGCACCTTGGGAGGAGAAAAATGCAGGGCGAATTGTGTGGGCGCGGCTAAAACGAGTTGACATAACCACACAGTGACACAAGAGGGCGCCCTTACCCACCAACAGCTCTGAATACAAAATTACTGGTGTTTTATTCACAACTTTTTAAAAAGGATTTTAATCTCTTATCTACAGTGATGCAATTTTTACCTCTTTTGTATTTCTCTGGCTCAATATGGATTCTGATAAAAGTGCTGCCGATCATTTTCGACTCCACGCTGGTGCATAATCCAGCCCGAGGCCAGACACTCCCTGGTCATACCCCTGTGGCCCTCGGGAGGCCATTACAGAAAGGCACACAGCAGACATCTGACACTATATCTCCTGAAGTGGCCGCTGAAACATTGGCCTCTCGTGGAGTCCTGGTGAGGATGGACAAACACCTTTACTACATGAAACTTCCATAGACGTAACAGTCCTGGTTATGGCTGACATCTGACAGTTGCTTTGTGATGCCACAAGGGTATTTTTCTTGGCTTTTGTCTCTTTCTTATCCCTGTGGTTCCCAATGCCTGAGGCAGATTTATGGTAGACCTAGTTTTTGGAGGTATGCTTAGGGAAGGAGATGGGTACTGGGAGGAGCCCCTGGCTGGGGTCAGCGACCTGGCTTCCACCAAGGCCTCCTGAGAGCCCTGAGAACAGTCATGTGTCCCACGGGGCCATAGTTTCTTGCATTTCAAGAGGAAATTCTGCCTGGGTTGTTATGGGATTCATATAACACAACAGTGTGACGGATGTCGTTAACCATGATAATAAAGAATAAAGTATGGACATTTGTGAAATTCTCTTATTTCTCCTAAGGGTGGTGGAGGGGGGTAGTGACAAGTTTTTAATAAGGAAAAGGACATGGTCAATTCTGTGCATTAGAAAGATTTCTCTGGTGACTGGTGAAGAGGACAAACTGGGTGGAGGGACAGGAGTTAGGAGGCAGTTAACAGAGGATAGGCAAGAGATGATGAGCGCCACCTGAGGCAGGTGATAGGAATGGAGGGCAGAGGGCAGGTGGGTGAGAAACCTCAGTAGCAAATGGAGGAATCTTGTCATTGATTAGATGGGAGTAGGGAAGGGGCCAAGATAGGAATCGACTAGGACAGCCCCCACAGTGCCTGGAAGGGAGGAAGTAACTTGTTCTTCAAGACGGAGGTCACTTTTCTCACTGCTCCAACCTTTCTGGGTTTTTTCACCTTCTGAAGGTGGTACAAGCTTTGTGACTGGCAGCTCCTGAGGGCTTTGGGGGGTGGGAGGGTGGGGCTGGGGGGGGTCAGTTGGCTCATTAGTGGTCAGGGTCCCCTGACTCAGTAGAATGAACACACTCCCACCAACAGGAATCCCCTCCATTGTAGTAAATTCATTAAATATAGGCAGACAAGCATACTTACAGATACTATCTCATTTTCTTTCATCAGTCATTTTCCAACACAGTGACATAAACGGAATTATGGAACATTGGAGACAGTAAGACTTTTGAAATTTCTTATCCAACCCCCTCGTTTTAAAGATAAAAACATTGTATTGCAGGTAATCCAATTCAACCCAGTTCAAGTTGAGCACCTATGATATAGCAAGTAAAACCAAGCAGAGTAAGATGCCAAAAACTGATGGATGGGGTGATATCTTAGGCTGTTCAGAGGATGAGACTTGTAGTCTCCTGGGCACCTCGTTGACATAAAGAATCTCAACAGAGGCTGAAAGTAGACCCTAGAACTCCCTTTCCAAAGTAAACTTATGCTTTGACTCCTGCTCCCTGCAGACTTAACCGGATGTCTTTGCTCATTCTATTCCCATAACTCACTTCCCTGGTTACATTCTAGGACCGTAAGACCTGGTTACATTCTGGAAGAAATAGTATCTCCATTTAAATTCAGAAAGTGGAAAAAAAATCTACCATCAGAGGAAATCATCAATAAAGTAGTTCAAGAAAATTTCAGACCTAACGGACGAGTTTCCCTATTGACAAGACATATTCTGGCACAATGACTGAGAAGAGAGAGCCACAGCAAGGCTAGTCGTTGTGAAATTTCACTACACTGAGAATAAATAAAAGATTTAGAAGCTTCTGTAAGGAAAGAACAACAACAAAAAAATCACGTCACCTATGAGGAAGCAGAAATCAAGCTGGCTTTATGTTTCTCAATAGTGACATTTTTTTTCTCAAAGTTGAACAATATTTTCTTTTCTTTTTTTTTTTTTGAGTTGGAGTCTCACTCCATTGCCCAGGCTGGAGTAAAGTGGCATGCTCCCAGCCATTGCAGCCTCGACCTGCTGGGATCAGGCGATCCTTCTGCCTCAGCCTTCCAAATAGCTGGAACTACAGGTGCATGCTACCATGCCCAGCTAATTTTTAAAAATTTATTGTAGAGATGAGGTCTTACCATGTTGCCCAGGCTGGTCTTGAATCTGCAGGCTCAGGCAATCCTCTCACCTCAGCCTCCCAAAATGCTGGGATTATAGCCCTGAGCCACTGCGCCTGGTCAATATTTTCAAAATTCTAATGGAAAATTATTTCCAACCTAGAATTCTATATCCAGCCAAGCTATCTATCAACTGAAGGGATGAAATAAAGACCTTTCCAGGTATTCAAGTGTCACACTTGACCTGGAATGTAGCTTTGCTCAGGAAGCTACTGGAGGATGTGTGCCACCAAACTATGGGGGTGAAGCAAGAAAGAGGAAGACAAGAGAGCCTTACACCAAAACAGAGATGATGAATGGAATATTCTTGTGATGGTTATGCACAGGCCTCAAGGGTTCCAGAGGAAGATGAAATTGGTAGACCACAGACTTCTGAACATCTTGTAAGGAGATTTATATACTTGACAAAAGCTTTGGGGTATAACTAGCAATGAGTACTTAGAAACCTAAAGAAAATTAACAAAGAAACAAACAAGGTAATACTTAATTTCAGGAAAAGCACAAAAATAAGCAAGCAAGAAAAAGTTATCATACTATATGACTCAGTAGTGAATAGCATTGGTATAATAATAATGTCAATGCAACCAATCTAATGAAAATGATAAGGTGTCTCTAGTTGAAAAGATAAGTATTTTTATGTGTAGTAGGAGGCAGTGGCATTCTCATCTTCTGTAGTGAATATTCAGTAAATGACATTAAAAGTGGGAAAATCGAGGCCAGCTAGGATGGCCTATACCTGTAATCCCAGTACTTTGGGAAGCTTAGGGGGAGGATTGCTTGAGCCCAGTATTCTGAGATGAGCCTGGGCCAAATAGCTAGACCTTGTTTCTTTTCTTTTTTTTTTTTTGAGTTGGAGTCTCACTCTGTTGCCCAGACTGGAGTGCAGTGGCCGCTCCCGGCCACCGCAGCCTTAACCTTCTGGGCTCCGGTGATCCTTCTGCCTCAGCCTTCCAAGTAGCTGGAACTACAGGCGTGCGCTACCACGCCCAGCTAATTTTTTTTTTATTTATTGTGGAGATGAGGTCTCGCCAAGTTGCCCAGGTGGGTCTCGAACCTGCGGGCTCAGGCAATTCATTCACCTCAGCCTCCCAAAGTGCGGGATTACAGGCTGAGCCACCGAGCCCGGTTAGACCTTGTTTCTACAAAAAGACAAAATAATTAGCTGAGTGTGGTGGTGGACGACTGTAGTCCCAGCACTCGGGAGGCTGAGGTGGGTGGATCATCTGAACTTAGGAGGCTGAGGCTGTGGTGAGCTCTGATGGTGCCGCTGCATTCCAGTCTGGGCTACCAAAAAAAAAAAGTGGGAAAATCAAATAATAATATAAGCATTAGAGTTTATGAAGGTAAGTACTAGAAGAATCAGCAAACAACTCCCACCATTGTCAGGGATTCAGTGTTCTTTGTGATTTGGCCTCAAGCTAGTTTTTTGTTTTTTTGTTTTTTTTGTGTTGGAGTCTCACTCTGTCGCCCAGGCTGGAGTGCAGTGGCATGCTCATGGCCACCCCAGCATTGACTCACTGGACTCAGGTGATCCTTCTTCCGCAGCCTTCTAAGTAACCAGAACTACAGGAGCACACTACCATGCCCAGCTAATTTTTAAAAATTTTAGACATGAGGTCTCACCAGGTTGCCCGGGCTGGTCTCAAACCTGTGAGCTCAGACAATCCACTTGCCTCGACCTCCCAAAGTGCTGGGATTACAGGCTAAGCCACCAAGCCTGGCCTTGAGCTAGTTCTTTGTTTTTTGGGATTTTTTGAGTAGAAGTCTCACTCTGTTGCCCAGGCTGGACGCTTGCGGCCACTTGACCTGCTGGGTTCAGGCCGTCCTTCCACCTCTACCTTTCAAGTAGCTGGAGTCACAGACATGCACCACCATGCCCAGCTAATTTTTTGATTTATTGTAGAGATAAGGTCTCACCATGTTGCCCAAGCTGGTCTCAAAACCCCAAGCCCAGGCGATTCTCTTGCCTCTGCCTCCCAAGGTGCTGGGATTACAGGCGTGATTACAGGCCTATAAGTTTATTCTCTATTGCCCCTCCAGCTTCCCACATACCCTGAGCTCCCTTCCGGAAGCTGTCACCTCTGTCTAGAATGTGCTTTTCCTGTCTGTGTCAAGTTCCTAACAAAAGTCAGCTTAAAACCAGTCTCTTTCAAGAGGCCTTCTCTGATCCTGCAGAGCCAACCCCACCCGTCCCCACGCAGGAATCAACTTTCTGAGCTTCTTCACCGGAGGCTGCCTCCCCACCAGGCCCCAGAGTCTGAGAACAGAGCCTGTGTTTGACTCGCACCACTGTGTTTGACTGTTGAATCTAAGCCCTTGCCATCAGGGTTAGATTTATATGTGGGATGATATCAGTAGCTCCAGAAATCTAAGCCCTGGGCTATAAGGGTTACTGAATGTGACTTCCTCCTGCCCCTCAGAACCAGAAGGCATTGCTTCCCCTGCTGGGCTTGCCAACATGCTCTGCCCATGCTGCCCTCCCATTCTCTGGCTGGTCCTAATAGTCCCCCTCACTGCACTATTCCTCTGCTTCCAGATTTTCACCCACGTTAGAAGTCATGCTTGGTACAGGATCAGTATTACTTCCTGAGAAACACAGAGGGATAGTTAATTGAGATAAGGCAATGTGTTCTCCATTGTTTTTTCCTCATTATTACCAGCAAGTAGCCAGCCCTGGGTATGTTCTTGCCTGAGGGATTTTGCAAAGCAGTCTCCATAATAACATTTAAAAATAAAAGCCGAGCACCAGGAAGAGATTTTGCTGGTGTCCTGCAGGGGGCGCCTTGGAGATGAGTATGGGGAGAGACATATATCCCCCCTAGCCTGGAGAGAGATCACAATGAAACGTGGGCGAAAGGCCCGCCCAGGTGTTCCGGGCCTCCTGGATCCTAGACCCCAGGACTTCCACCCTGGCTAGATATTTCTGCCCTGGGAATGCGATACTAAAAGCACAGAACCACTGACCGACCCAGAGTGTCCATGCCAGGCTGCCTCGGTTGTTGGGTGTCCAACTGGTAGACAAAGGGCCAGGAGGAAGCTCCCAAAGTCTCCATGCTGTCTAAGACATCACGGCCTTGGCACAGTCCTGGTGGGGGCGTGAGGGTACTCGGGGCAAGTTAAAGTTGATTTAGAAGGATGAAGGCTATGAGTCAGTGGAGCCATCTGCACTACATGCATGTCAGCACCTACTGCTCCAGCCACCCACCTGGGCTGGGCACATGGGCCGGGCTCTCAGAAACATGGGGGACAAAGTTTGTTCCTGGGGTGGCCTGGCCATTGTTGTGGGCACGGCCAGAGACTGGGTGCCAAGAAGGGCTGAGAATCACTGGCAAAAGGACAGGGGTCACCATGAATGGTTCAGGTTAATTAAAACTCAACTCAAGAGTCCTTGGGACTGGGAAGGAGTCCTTGGATTCATGGCCACCAGATACCTGGACAAGACCGAAAGTTGGACAGAGACGGCTGGTGGGTGGGAAGGCCTTGGTCTCTGCCTCACCCCTGCTTCAATGTATTCTGCCTTGTTGTAGTACATTGTGCGCTGACATTTAATCTGAAAAGAAGGGATGAAGGAAAGAAGACGCACTTGTTCCTTCTGATGGAACATGATGTCCCTAAGTCCGTGGCAGACGTGTGTGGGTAGTCTGGGTAGCGGTGGGGAGGCTGCCAGAAATCTGTCTGTGTTATACAGGAACTTCCTGGGCAAGCACTCAAATTTGAAGCAGAGTGTATCCTCAGGAAGAGGACCCAGACACAAATCAGAGTCAGTAAGGATCCCTCAACTCAGCCCCCAAAGGTGAGGAATAAGTGAAGGTCAGCTGATGGCCACCACTTGGTTTATCTCTTGGCCGCATACCCTCAAGTCCTCAGCAGTTGAGTTAGTCCTGTAGTCAGGCTGAAATAGAATAAGAAGCTTCACTAAAGCTCGGTGAGTTACTGTGGCTCTGGCTTTGAAACCATGTGGGAAGCGCAACCTTTACCTGAAACAAAGTGGCTTTGAAGATTCCAGAGAACACAGTGCCGCTGAGGCACATTGTGGGCATCCTCATTCACTATCATGATGGTGACCTGGAGTGATGGCAATGCTTCCCAGAAATGGCAGTGGCACTTGGCAAAGTCAATGGAGCCCATTGGATTTGATGGCACCCCCCAGGAGGGTCATGAAGGCAGTGGCAAGTAGCTTTGTTAAAGTCACTCTAGAGGAGACACCAGCCTGACCTCAGCTAGCATTTGCCTTTGCAAGAATTAGAAACAGGCCCCCAACTGGGCAGATGGATTACGAAAAGGCATCCTCCTGTGATCTAACATGGGGCTTGACAAACGGGGCTCAGGTGTCCCAGCCTCCGCTTGCTGCAAGGCCAGATGCCTGGACATTGGTGAAACCCCAAAGGAGAGCCAGAAGTGCAGAGGACAGACGGGGTGCTGTGGAAGAGGGGGCTGGTGAAATACCCTGACTAGAGCAACATTTTTAACATCCAGAAAATAACAAAGAAGAAAACCAGAATCACCCGTAATCTCAGCATTTGATCTTCAAGCATTTGATCTCGATGTAGAGAGAAATCAGATCCAGAGGGTCATTTAAAAGACCTTCTGTCAGATGATGCCGTTGAGTCTCACAGGCCAATCCAGGGCTTTGCCAGACGCCAGGCCGGCGTCTCTCTCACTTGCCTGCGGCCCAGCCAGGGTGACGTACAATTTATGCTGAAAAACGTTCCTGCTTCCTGTGCAACCGAGACTCAGGAATTCCATTTCTCTTTATAAGATTCCACATGTCAGATTCCTGGGGCTCACAGTCCCTGGAAAGCCCTCAAGGTCTGGAAAATGATTCACCGATTCATATTCATTCGAGAATATTTCTTGAGAACCTTCTCTTTCCCATCCTTACCCTCAGGGGAAAAAAATCAGTGCATAAAAGGAACAAATAAGTGAGTTCCTCCCTCTCTGTGCTCTGGGCCAGCACCCCTATTCCCTGCTGCTGCCCCTCCTGCTCACAGCCTGGCCCCCCTTGGCGGCAACATCCTGAGGCACCCATCATGAGATGCTCACGCTGCTGCCAGAGACCTGGCTCAGGTGGTTTCTTCCCAGCAGATTCCCAGTGGAGGTGTTGTCATAGTCCCCCACTGTATCCTGCATTTGCAACTCTCCTTTATATGGGCTCAGGACTAGGCCCTGCTCCCATCTTAAGGATTCCAACAGAGGAGAGAAAGTGACCGCAATAGAAGGAAAGAACAGAGCTCAAATAAAGTGCCAAGGCTTTGAAGGTCATAAGAGGTGGAAATGGTGGAGGCAGTGTGAGCAGGGCATGGACGGACATGCCCATTTAGCCCTGCATGGTGTTTGAACACACGTCACTCTCTCACGCACGCTGACACCACATGCCTGCATGTTCACTCCCATGTGCAGGGGCTCTGCCTCCAGCTGAACCCCAAGAACTCTAACACTTCTCTGAGTGGGGAAAGAGATGCAAGTGGCTTCTGACACCAGAGGTGGGGGCTTCAAGCATCCTTTAAGGCACATCGCTCTTTCTTTTTTTCTTCCCCCTTTCCTTCCCTCCTGCCCTCCCTTCCTTCCTTCCATTCTTCTTCAGTGAAAAGGACTCTTGAGTTCCACAAACACAGTACGACCATTATTCTTAAGGAAAACTATAAAGTTATTAACTTATAAAAGATTGTGTATGGATGTGTCTGAATTGTGTCACTATTGCTGCTGGGAATTTGTGTGGGATGGGAGCTGGCAAGTGGGGGCTGGAGGGGCAGTGGGGAAGGATGGGAAGAGAGAAGATTCTGGAAGTTTGGAGGAGGGTCTTCCCTGTTGCTTGTTCCTGGAGTAAAAGTGATCACTGGGCAGACACATTGTACCAGAGTTTCTGTGTGCATTTTTTCTAAAGTTTTTTCTTCAGGTATATGAAAATACATAAATGCCACCCACATAGATGCTAACGGATAATTGAAGCTAAAAAATAAAAATATTATCAACACTGCATAATCAATGTCTAAATTAATAGTGGAAATGTATAAGTATGTATTGTCAATGAACTGTATACATGCATCCCCTCGGTGGGTGCTTTAGCATGTTTGTGGGGGACATCTGGCCATCTTGGGTGGAGAGGGGTTCTTTGGGGGTGTGCAGGCTGAGCAAAGGGGAGAAGTTGAGGGGCTGCTTTCGTGAGGGACTTTGTGGGAACAGAAATTTTCTCCCTGGTTCACACAGAGGCAGAGTCTAGCACCATTGCTGCCCAAATTATGGGAAGTGAGTGGTGGCTTTCAGGTGGTCACATTGCTGAGAGTCCATCAGGTAACTTGGCAAGCAGCAGGCACTGGCTGGGGGAGCCAGAATAGAAGAAGCAGACAGGAGTTCTGGGCATGTATAGCGGGCCAAAGGCTTGGGAATGCATCAGGTCCCCTTCGGGAGAGACCTAGAAAAATAAGAGCTCAAACACACAGTGCAAGACTACTGAAGGTTTGCCTCACACAGGTAGGGACTCAGAGTCACTGATATTTGAGGTATTCAAAGTAAGAGAGTTCTGCCAGCTGATGACCTTTGGACTTGAACCTCAACATCAGTTTTTTCCTGGCTCTCCAGCCTGCTGGCATATCTTGCAGATCTGAGACTTGCCAGTATCCATAATGACGTGAGCAAATTCCTTAAAATACATCTCTTCATTCTTCCTGCTGATGGGTTCCATTCCTCTGGAGCACCCTGACTAACGTAAGTGGAGATGACGGTGAGAGGGAAATGAGCTATGACTTGGGCATGGAGGCATGTTGACACTATCCAGGCCTACCTACCTGCAGATGCATGCTGCCGTGTCAGGCCCAGAAAGTGAACTCCACGAGTCACTCCACAGGTGAAAGAAGTACTTACACCGTCCATGGCTCTGGGGGTGGCCACATTTCCAAAAGGAGCAAGGCATACCTGAATTTGCTTACCATCCCTTAAATCAACTGTAAGGTCTCTGCTTTCATACTCTGTAATTGCATCTACCGTCTTTCAACAAGTTGGAACACGTCACCCTTGCCTGCTCAGATGTAGGACAGATGCCTGCTGCTTTTTCATTACTTCAAGGCGTGCTCTCCCCTCAAATTCTTCAGCTGCCTGTCATTCCAGGGCTGTGTTGAACAAGAACAACACCCCTGGAACCGCTTACCACTTGAGCCAAACTAGGAAAGCAAAGAGCTTTCACTGGGGAAACAGGGCAAAAGAGGATGGTCAGAGGACGGGTCAAACACTGTGTGCCTCAGGACTTCTGCCTCTGTGCCTGGCTTGACGGCATTACACACAGCCTGGTTTACAGAGCTAACCAGAGTAAGCTAGAGGAAGTAAGCAACACCACAGGCACACTTGGGGCATCTTGCGCTGACTTGAGAGTCAAAGGGCTGCCGCCTTCAAGAAACCAGGAGAGCTGTCCATCTGAAGTACTAGCGTGCAGTTCAGGGGATGGGGATTCAGCCCACACAGGAGAAACTTCGTCAGAGACATGAGGGGCTTGCTCAGTGGGACCAAACACGTACAGATGAACTTGCTTTGATTTAATTGTCTAAGATGAGAGTTCATCAGGGCCAGAGGATTCTTGAGACCAGTAGTCTTCAACCTGCACAGTGCATTAGAATCACTTGGAGGAGAACTTGAGGAGATATGACAACTAAATGTAATGTGGTACACTGGATGAGATCCTGGATCAGAAAAAGGGCATATGTTAAAACCAAGGAAATCTGAATAGACTAGACTAGTTAATACATCAATACTGGCCGGGTGTGGTGGCTCAAGCCTGTAATCCCAGCACTTTGGGAGGCCGAGGCAAGAGGACTGCCTGGGTTTGAGACCAGCCTGGGCAACTTCGTGAGACCTTGTCTCTACAATAAATGCCTGGGCGACGGAGTGAGACTCCAACTAAAAAAAATAAAAATAAATACTGGTTAACTAATCGTAACAAATGTATCATACTAATATGTTAATAGAAAAAGCTGTGTGTGCTGGGTGTAAAGGTATAGGGGAACTCTATGCTCTATCTGTTCAATCTTTCTGTAATCTAAAACTGTTCTAAAAATAAATTTTACAAAATTAAAAAAAAAAAAAAAAAGAATCACTTGGAGGACTGGTTAAACCCCGATTGCTGGGCCCCAACCCCAGAGTTTTTGATCTAGCAAGTCTGGGGTGAAGCCGGAAAATTTGTACTTCTAGCAAGTTCCCAAATGATGCTGAAGCCATGGGTCCAGGGACCATACTCTGAGATACATTGCCCAAGACCACTAGTTTCCACCTCTGGCTGATTTCTAAGTCACCTGGAGAGCTTTATTGAGGGTATAGATTCTTGGGTTCCTTTGCCAACATACTGACTCATTGTCTCCCACACTGGAGATGGCACCTCTGGTTTAAAAATCTCTTTGGGTGATTGTGAGGCAGCATGTGTGTTAAGAAACCACATTCTAGAGTCATGGGTCTTAGTCTTTATGGTATTGTGGACCATTTAAGGAATTTGGTAATAACCATTAACCATCACACCCAAGCTGCTTATGAACACAAAAGCACAACATTCTATATATTGTTTAAAAGAAGTCATAGCCTCCTTGAAATTCACCCAGGAACTCAAGCAAAGAACAGCAAAGTTAGAGAAAATGGTGTTTGATAATCCTGAAATTTTTTTTTTTTTTTTGAGTTGGAATCTTACTCTGTCACCCAGGCTGGAGTGCAGTAGCATGCTGACGGCTACCACAGCTTCAACCTCTTGGGATCAGGCGATCCTCCTGCCTCAGCTTTCCAAGTTGCTGGAACTACAGGTACATGCCAACATGCCCAGCTAATTTTTTGATTTATTGTAGAGATGAAGTCTCACCAAGTTGCTCAGGCTGGTCTTGAACCCCTGAACTCAGGCAGTCCTCTTGCCTTGTCCTCTCAAAGTGTTGGGATTACAGGCATGAGCCACCATGCCCAGCTATAGTAATCCTGATTTTAATTTAAAAACTAAACTTTGTTATATTTGCTTATTTATTTTGGGACAGGGACTTACTCTGTCAACCAGCTTGGAGCACAGAGGCATAATCATGGCTCACTGCAGACTCGACCTCCTGGGCTCAGGTGATTCTTCTACTTCTTATTGCAGCCTCCCACGTAGATGGTACTACAAGCACGTATGCCTCGCTAATTTTTAAAAAAATTTTTTGTAGAGAGAAGGCCTCACTATGTTGCCTAGCCTGGTCTCAAATTCCTGGACTCAAGCAATCTTCCCAAAGTGCTGGGATGATAGGCATGAGCCACTGTGCCCAGCCTAAAAAACTAAACTTTATATTGAAGTTAATCTTGTTCAAACGTGATTGTGTCTTAGGGGAAGTGGTATAAAACCTCCATCAATACAAAGCCTCCATCAAAAATGTCAGGATAGGACACTCAGTCCCCAACTTGTGTGTGACGCTGCCAGTTACAATAAGAATTACTTTCACCAGAGTGCATTCAACGAAGCTTTATTTTTTTTGGCCAGGCACAATGGCTCATGTCTGTAATCCCAGCACCTTGGGAAGCCAAGGTGCAAGAATTGCTTGAGGCCAAGAGTTCAAGATCAGCCTGGGCAATATAAGCAAGACCTTGTCTCTATAAAAAATAAGAATAAAATAAAATAAAAAATTTAATTTTTAACAAACATAAACAAACCCAGACTATCTGATTCCAAAGCCTGTGTTTTCCCTCCACTATGCCATGAGTATCAAACTAGGCAGATCTTTAGTTATTTAAAAACTGTGATTAAATTGTTGAACTATAATCAAAGGATGTAATTTAAAGAGAAAATTATTGTGTTCACATTCCCAACACTGTACTGAAGGGAAAGCTAAGAAAAAGAATGCTGTATTCTGGTCAGGGAAAAGAAACTCAGACAGGCAGCAACTAGAAACAAGGCCGTCAGTGATAAAAGGAGAGAACTCTAGCTTCAGACCAAGTGCAGGCCCGGTGGCCCTGGATGGCTTTCTGACAGGGTCTTTGTGGCTGGGCCTTAAAGGCCAGAGAGGTTTGGTCAGTTGGGGAGATAGCTTTAAATGTGTCCTTTCCTCTTACCAAGTCTGAGGTTTACTGTCTGGGCAATAAGGAAATAAGAACAGATATCCCTAAAGGCCCTGCCATCTTTAAGTTCCATGACTGTCTAGGGGAATAGTATAAGCAAAGGCCCTGAGATTGGATTGAGCCACAGTAAATTAGTTGTTTGTCTAGGAGTCCTGTCTGCTCAGAGTGGTAAATGCATTCCAGAGAATTAGAAGGAAAAGGCTAAGACTCCTGAATTCCTGGGCTCAAGCAGTCCTCCTACCTTGGCCTTCCAAAGTGCTGGGATTACAGGTGTGAGTCATTGGGTGTACAGAATATCCTTAAAAAATTATTCATTGTTAATCTGAAATGCAAATTTAACTGGGAATCTCATATTTTTATTTGCTAAATCTGGTGAGACTACCTTAATCCCCTTAAGCTTGCCTATATTCTGATTGGTCCCTTCATGAAACCTTTTCAGGGAAATTCTCTGATGGGTTTTTGTACAGCTTCTGACCCACGTGAAACAATTTCCAGTGAGGTTTTCAGTGTTACTGTAGCAAGCAGGACCTGCCCCTCATTGGGAGTGAGCATTGACAGGGACCAGAACCCCAGATGCCCAGTTCTGCCAGTATGCACCCCCTCTTCCAATGCATAATACCGAGGGGCTCTGAGGGGAGCCCTTCATGTGAATTAAGAGGCATAGGTTCTCTGCATGAGGCAGAGCCCAGGTTGGACTATGCCTGAGAATGACAGCTGAACCTGACTCGGCCTCTCCATAGGCTTCTGAACCTGACTCGACCTCCCCACAGGACTCTGAACCTGACTCAACTTCCCCACAGGATTCTGAATCTGATTCAGTCTCCCCACAGGTCTCTGAACGTGACGTGGCCTCCCTCAAAGCCTTAACGTTTGTGAAGAGATCGTCACAATACCCAAAGCATTATGGCTGGAGGTATTGCAGGGAGTGGAGCAGCCTGGGCTTTGCAACAGTGCAACCTTACGCTTGAATGTGGGCTCTGCCACTTACGGATGGACTGGCCTTGACTGCTCTGAGCTTCAGTTTTCCCATGGATAACGGAGATACTCACCCCCTCCCCTTACCCCCAGGATTGTTAAGAGGAATAGGGATAATTTGTGTAAACATGTTGGCACATAGGAGGTATTCCAAAACTAGTAATTACTGTAATCATAGTTAGTTGTATGTGTCTGTCTCCCCTGTGAGACTGAGTCCCTCAGGTCAGGACCCATATCTTACCCACCTCTGTCCTCTTAGCATCCCAGGGGCTGGCCAAGGCCAGTGCTCAGAAATGTCTATGCATGTGAGCTCAACTGAGTTAAACATCTGCCCAAGGTCACAGGATGGGCAAAGCAGGTGCTGTCATTGTGAATTGAGATGATAGGCGTGAGCCAATGTGCCCAGCCTAAAAAACTAAACTTTATATTGAAATTAATCTTGTTCAAATGTGATTGTGTCTTAGGGGAAGGGTACAAAACCTCCATCAATACAAAACCTCCATCAAAAAGGTCAGGATAGGACACTAGGCCCCAAGCTCGTGTGTGACGCAGCCAGTTACAATAAGAATTACTTTCACCAGAGTGCATTCAACAAAGCTTTATTTTTTGGCCAGGCACAGTGACTCATGTCTGTAATCTCAGAAAAGCTCCTTGCGAAGGGCCAGATTCAGACCTTCAAAGGCCCTGAGCAGGACCCTGAAGCACAAATGTGAAGCACAGCAGAGTTAGCATGATCACATGGATGGTGTTTTTCAGCAAATCAAGTCTCCTCCTCACCCATTTTACTGCATGTGATTTAGCTCTGCTGATGCATTAAGTACAAACTTTATTTGTGATGTGATCCAGCTGTAGGGATAGGGCTGGGCCAGGGAATTTCTGGGGCAGGGAACCTCATTCCAGACAGCATTCAGGCCTGCCATAGCCCTCTGGCACCTTCTGGATTGCCAGGATTTCTCCTCCATGGCCACAGCCTGATAGAATCAGCCCTGGCCAAAAGCCCAGAGGTTTTGAGGTAGACTTTAGAGGGGGTTGGGTGAAGGGGCACATTTAGGAAGCCTGGAAGTGCAGCTCAGACACTCCTACTCCAGGTGACAAGGGGCTTCTGAGGACCCTAGGCCTGCCACTGGGGCCCGCTGACTCCTGGTTTGGCATGGGGCTGGGTATGGTCTCCATCATGGACCACCCAGCCAGTCTTCATCTGGGCTTTGCAAAATAAACACAGCAACACCTGGCCACACAAAGGCCAGAGCCCCTCCTAGCCTCAGACCTCCAGGGCTTCCTATGTCCCCACCTCAATGAAGTTAGAGGCCGAGCCAGACCAGGCCAGTGGAGACCAGTGAGGATGAGAACCACCTTGAAGATCAAAGGGCCCATCCTTCCAACATGGAGACTCAAGCCACAGACCCACCTCCACATCCCAGATGCTGTTCTGCAGAGAGGAAGGAGGAGCGGGAAGAAAGCCAAGAGGAAGCTGCCTGAGTAACCCTGTCAGAGGCAGAGCACTTAAGAGAAAGAACATCATGTAGAGGAATAATTTAATAATTTAAATGAATGCACAGATGAAGTATCTTGAATGGATGAACAGTGTTCTGCTTTTCTTTTTCTTTCTTTTTTTTTTTTTGAGTTGGAGTCTCACTCTGTCACCCAGACTGGAGTGCAGTGGCCGCTCCCAGCCACCGCAGCCTCAACCTGCTGGACTCGGGCAATCCTTCCGCCTCAGCCTTCCAAATAGCTGGAACTACAGGCTCACGCTACCACGCCCGGCTACTTTTTGATGTATTGGAGAGATGAGGTCTCGCCAAGTTGCCCAGGCGGGTCTCGAACCCGCGGGCTCAGGCAATCCACTCACCTCAGCCTCCCAAAGCACGGGATTACAGGCTGAGGCACCGAGCCTGGCTGTGTTCTGCTTTTCTTTCTGCTCAATGAATAGTAGCTTGTTAGGAAGAGCATATCTATCCTACATTAATTGTTTTTCTTTTGAACTGGGATCTCTGTGGCTCAGACTGGAGTGCAGTGACACAATCACAGCTCACTGAAACCTCGACCGCCTGGGCTCAGGCAATCCTTCCTCCTCAGCCTTCTAAGTAGCTGGTACTGCAGGTGTATGCTAACACAATCGGCTAATTTTTAAATTTTTTGTAGAGATGAGGTCTCACTCTATTCCCTAGGCTGGTCTTGAACTCCCAGGCTCAAGCAATAATCCTGCCTAAGCTTCCCACAATGCTGGCATTACAGGTGTGAGACACTGTCGTTGGCTCTACACTAAATTTTAAAAGCTGTTTTCTCTGCAATTCTGAGTCATAGTATAGATCACTGCGGGCTTCTGAGGCAAATTGAGAAAGTGTTTCAACAAGGTCAAGAATTATGAGGTCATATAGGCCATCGAGGGAACTGAGGACATTTTGAGGATGGTTTTGGAGCTGACTTTTGGGGCAACACACTTTAATATCTGTTATAAAGTGACCAGGAGCCATGACATATAGATTTTCTGAGTCATTCCCTATTGAGTGGTTCTTAGTAATAAGCTGTCTCTCTGTGGCCATATGCCAGAGGCTCAGGGTATGATTTTGGATGGGCCACAGTTCTGAGAACAAGGGCAGCTTTCTGTGGCTAAAGACCTGCTGGAGAGCTGGAGGGTCCCACTGACTATGACTGAAGAAGCCGCCTCCACATTCATCCCTCTCCCTGAAGTGTGTCAGAAGTGTTTCCTGGGTCCATGTAAATGTCCAGAGTGTTCTTTGAGAGACGTGTCTCATCTTTTTTTAAAGGGTGCAAGGACCCTCACTCAGCCTCACTGGCTTGTTTGAGGAAGGGTCTTGGATCTAGTATCTCTCTCCCCATTTGTAATTTTCTTTCGCTCAACATTGGCTTCTCTTCCCAACCCCCTCTACTCTCTCAAATTGGTACTGATGCCTATATTTCATTTGTCACCCCTTCTTGGCCCTGATCTGTCCTGAGATTCTGAACAATCAAGAGAACCTTACACCTTGGGCAACTGCAACCAGGAAGCTGAAGGTGGGAGTCTGCTCACTTTTCACTTGATAAAATTATTCTAGACCCAGGTCAGTTCTCAAATGTCACCTCCTCTGTGCAGTCTCCTTCCCCTGCAGAATTAATTATGGAGCATGCTTCCTCGGCATGTGGGGTCATATCACATTGTGTTGATTAGTGGTTCACCTGCCAAACCCAATCTTCCCATCCCATGGCCAGGCCCCAACAAGACTGGGAGTTCTTCAAGGACGGAAACTATGTCTCATCACTGCTCTGAGCTATAAGAAAATAGTTAATTGCACAAATTTAATTTCCATAGGACCTTTGGAGAGTGTCCTGACATTTGAATATAAATATACAGAATTTGCTTTTCTGGGAATAGCCTTGTTCCAGATTGAAAAAAAGAAGTCACACAGCATGGGGACAACATGGGGGTTGTGGGTGGCGGTTGTTTATGTCACTCTAGCTCCCTGCGCTTCCATTTTATGCTAGGAATGAACAGAACCATCACTCAGCCTATCTTAACACTAGCCTCTGATTTATGTTCACTGACTCATTCCCTCCCTGAGACTGCTAATTGCTCAAGGAAGTAAGAAAAACAGGAGTGCCAGAGAGAAATGAGGACTGACTTCTACCCACCGTCTTTCATACGTCAGGCACTGTGCTAGGTAATTTGTATCTGCTCCATGTATTCCTTAAGAAGACATTGTATTGTTTACCGTTGGATGCAAGGCTCTGTGAAGGGTCTGATATTTTATCCTACCTGCAACTTAGTAATTTAGCCCGTCCCAGTTTCATGGATGCTGACAGAAGACACAAGACTCCTGGATCAGAGACAAAGGACTTTGTTGACTTTAAGACTCAGGGCATAGCAGTCAGCATAAGTTTCATGTTTGTGCAGGCCCCCCTTGCTCTGCAATTTCCACAAGTGTAATATAGAGGGGGCCCCAAGTGGATGTTGGACATGCAGTGCATTCGTTTCACAGCTGAGGAGCCCCAATCCTAGGAAGCTCCAACTTTTTATAATGAGCTTCATGCAAACCTGCTCAAACTTTGCCCTCAGGGGAGGCATTATCTTTCTTACTATTTTATTTTATTTTATTTTTTGAGTTGGAGTCTCACTCCGTTGCCCCGACTGGAGTGCAGTGGCACGCTCCTGGCCACCACAGCCTCGAGCTGCTGGGCTCCAGCGATCCTTCCACCTCAGCCTTCCAAGTAGCCAGAACTACAGGCACGTGCTACCACACCCGGCTAATTTTTTATTTATTGTAGAGATGAGGTCTCGCCAAGTTGCCCAGACGAGTCTCAAATCTGCGGGCTCAGGAAATCCACTCACCTCGGCCTCCCAAAGCATTGGGATTACAGGCTGAGCCACCGAGCCCAGCCTTTCTTACCATTTTAAAATTATTATTATTATTATTATTATTATTTTGGAGACAAGGTCCCAGTACATTGCCCAGGCTAGTCTTGAACACCTGAGTTCAAGCAATTCTCCTGTCTCAGCTTTCTGAGTAGCTGGGATGACAGGCACCTACCACTATACCTGGCCTCATTATCTTTATTATCCTAGACAGAGAACAAACTTGTCCTCTGCTCCAGAGGGAGGTACTACCTCTGTATTCCAGGTGTACACTTCATATATATACAAGCATCCTTAGCAAAAGCTACTCTCACAAGATGTATAGAAGTGTGAAAAGCCAACGGAGAATTGTAGCCTAGGCTGCAGAAAAAAATCTCTTCCTTAGCACCCCAGGCTGCTAAGCTTTAAGGCCTTTCCCCTGGTGCCTTGACTGGGCTCCTCAGTACTCTCAGGAGTCAAGGAGTTCCCTCTCTTCCCAGACTGGGAAAACCTTATCCCCGTCCCCACTAGTGTCCAGACATACACTCTCTCTCCCCATACCCTCTAGGCAGCAGTCCCCAACCTTTTTGGCATCAGGGACCAGTTTGGTAGAAGACAGTTTTTCCACGAACTGGTGTTTGGGGGGAGGGTGAGGATCGTCAGGCATTAGATTCTCATAAAGAGCACACAACCTAGATCCCTGCATGTGCAGTTCACATAGGGTTTGCACTCCTATGAGAATCTAATGCCACCGCTGATCTGACAGGAGATGGAGTGCCACTTGCCTAACAGGCCATGGATCGGTACCAGTCTGCAGCCTGGGGGCTGAGCCACTGACCTCTGCTCTAGGTCACCCAGAAAAATGTCGTCTCTGATTCAGGCCTCTGCAAAAGCTGCTTTAGATCCTTGCTATAATTTTAGGAATGTGGGATTATAAAACCTGTTTGCCTATTTGAAAATGAAATGAGGGGGTGGGGGAGCGAGGCTCAGATGGAAGGGCTGCCTGTGCCCAGCAGGTTGAGGCTGTGGTGACTGTGAGCATGCCACTGCACTCCAGCCTGGGCGACAGAGTGAGACTCCAACTCAAAAAAAAAAAAAAAAAAAAAAAAAGAAGAAGAAGAAGAAGAACAAGAAGGGAAAACTCTAGGGAAAAATTTTCAGTAAATTTTTCTGCAACAAGCAAAAAGCAGAGAGATAAGTTACGAAGCTACTATATACCCCTGGTGACAGAGGGTGGTAGGTTGGGTCAGAGAGATGGCAATAGATATGGAGGAAAGGGAACACTTGTAAAGCATATTTTGGAGGTAGTACATACTGATGGATGAGGGGACAGAGATACTCAAGGATCACGCCTTGGGTAATCCTTTAGGCTTGAGCATCTGGTGTTAAATAACTTCTGTCTGAATTGGAGACTGGGGGCACGTGCCCACCCACCAGACGAGAATGCACAGCAGACATTGCATTTCTCTGTCTTGGGTGGCAAAGTTCTAAAAGGGGGCATGGAGTTGGGCTGTCCGTCTGGGGGACTGTTCTGTCACATGAGGGTGGCAGGTATATCAGCTACCATTGGTATTTCTATATCTCAGAAATTCTATGAGGTCCGGGTTATATTTGTCTTTGAGAATGATGCAAGATAACAAGCTGACTTCTTTCAAAAATATCCCAAAATGTACTTAAACCTCTTAAAAGAGTTTGGGGAAAAAATAAGATTGTAGTCATGTATTGAAAATAAAGCATATTAAATTACATTTTTAAAGACTGTTAGACCAGTAGAACAAACTGCTTTATTAACTTTCCCCCTTTGGTATTATTGGAAGTCAGCAGTTGATTCTTCACTGGTTCCTAAACCATGAAATGCTACTTTTCTGGAAAGAAGGGAAAGGAAAAGAAGAAAAAACATATATAGTAAGAAATTCCCCTCTCCTCCCCACCCCCAAAACAAAAAACTCCAACAAAATAAACAGAAACCCAAGGCCTCCTTCCCAATGCACTCCTGGGTTGAATGAGTGGCATGTGGCCTTGGATTCTTTCTGTTCACTGCTTCGAAAACAGCAGTCAGAAGAGTGGGTAGGGTGGTCTGGGTGGGACTGGGGAGCAGGAGCTTAAGAAAGTCAAGAGAAGTGGGAGAAGGGGAGGAGGGTGCTAGGAGCCTGAGAAAGAGGACAGAGGGCTGGAGGAATTTGGAATTATATGGTGAAGTCAGCCTGCCATTAACTACAACCAGATGTTGAGCCTGAACTTGCAACACATGCTGCCTTTTCTTTTCTTTCCTTTTTTTTTTTTTTTTGGCAGCAAAGTCCTATTATTGTGAAGTCAGAATCTGAAAGAGCTGGGAAAGCAAATCATTCACCTGCCCACCCGCCCTTGCAGGGATTTTCTCTGCAGGCCCCCTGGGAGGAGGAGGTCTCTACACAGATCTGCAAACCCAAAAGGACAGGGCAGCGTGTAATCTGCAGTCAGAAAGAGGTTTTGCTGGGTGAGGCTAAAGGCCTGGGAATCTATATAATCTTCTCCATCCTGGGGCCAAGAAATGCGTGGCCCCAAGAAAGCAAAGCAAAAAGCACTGCGCAGTAGAGTCCCTGGTGCATTTTGGCTGACCCAGCCTTATCCGGCTCTTGCAGCTCCTCCCTGCCCTCTGAGCTCCAGCCCTATCTTCCCTGGACCCTGGCCCAGACTTTCTACCTCCCAATAAAGAGGTGAGTACACTCCTGGATCCTGTCCATGTCACTCAGGAGCATGTCTCTGGTCTCTGTTCCTGTCCACCCCCTTACTTTTGCTTTTGTCATTGCTCTTGCTCTAACACAGTCACTCCTGTGCCTGCAGCCCTTAAGTGAAAAGGCTCGGGTACATCTCTTTTTCTTTGAGTCGGGGTCTCCTTCTGTCTCCCAGGCTGGAGGGCAGTGTCATGAACGTGGCTCACTGTATCCTTGACCTCCTGGGCTTAGGTGTCCTTTCAAAGTGAGATGAGGTCTCACTTTGTTGCCCAGGCTAGTCTTGAACTCCTGGGCTCAAGTAGTCTTCCTGCCTCAGCCTCCCAAAGAACTGGGATGACAGGCATGAGCCACCACACCTGGCTATTTTATGTGTTAACTTAGGTGGACCCCATGGGATGCCTGGATATTTGGTGAGACTTTATTCTGGATGTTTCTGTGAGGATGTTTTTGGATAAGATTTACATTTAAGCTGGGTGCAGTGGCTCACACCTGTAATCCCTTCACTTTGGGAGGCCAAGACAAGAGGACTGCCTGAGCCCAGCGGATCGAGACCAGCCTGGGCAACTTGGCAAGACTTCGTCTCTACAATAAATAAATAAAAAATTAGCTTGGTGTGGTGGCACGTGTCTGTAGTTCCAGTTACTTGGAAGGCTGAGGTGGAAGAATCACCTGAGCCCAGTAGGTTGAGGTTGTGGTGGCCATGAGCATGCCACTGCACTCCAGCCTGGGTGACAGAGTGACACTACAACTTAAAAAAAACAACAACACTACATTTAAGTCAGCAAATTTTGAATAAGCAGATTACCTTCCATAATGTGAGTGGCCTCTTCCAATCACTTGAAGGTCTCAACAGAACAAAAAGTTGACTTTCCTCCAGCAAGAGGGAATTCTGCCACAGACTGCTTTTAGACTTGAACTACATACAACATTGACTTCTTCATGGGTCTCTAGCCTGAATGCCTTTGAAGTCAAACTGCAACTCTTTCTTTGTCAGCCAATTCCTTAAGATAAATATTTTTCTAAATAAGCATACACACACACACACACACACACACACACACACACCCTATGGTTCTGTTACTTTGGAGAACCCTATTATAATACCATAGTCTATTTAACCAAGACTCCATTAATGGGTATGACTCCATTAATGAGTGCTTATGTTTTTCATTTTTCTGCTATTACATACAACACTGAAATGAATATCCTTGCACATATGTCTTCGTGCATATGCCAAGCCCATGTTTCAACCACTATGGTATTCTGCTTCGGTATTAAGGAATTTAGAAAATCTTCTCCCTAAACAATAGGGGAGAAGGCTAGCTTGGTTGTCTTGTTACAAATCACATTTTTAGTGTCATTAAAGAAGTGCATATTCAATAATAATGAACTAGCTTTATACACCCACTACATGGTTAAAATTATAAAGACTGGCCATTTTTAAAGTGTTGGCGGAGATATAGAGCAACTGGAACTCACATTTCCTGCTGGTAGGAGTATAAAATGGTACAGCTACTTGTTATTTTTTATTATTTGTTGTTATTATTATTTTAAGTCGAGGTCTCACTTTATCACCCAGGCTAGAGTGCAGTGGCACAATCATGGCTCACTGCAGCCTCGACCTCCTGGGCTTGGGTGATACTTCTGCCTCAGTCTCCCAAGTAGCTGGAACTACCAGTATGCACCACCACATCTGGCTAATTTCCTTTTTTTTTTTTTTTTTTTTGGTAAAGATGAGTTCTCACTATGTTGCCCAGGCTGGTCTTGAACTCTTGCGATCAAGCGATTTTCTCATCTTGGCCTTCCAAAGTGCTGGGATTACAGGCGTGAGCCACTGCACCCAGCTGATACTTTGTCAAACAGTTTGGCAGTCTCTTAAAAAGATAAAAATATCCACGCATTTCATTCTTAGGTATTTTCCCAAGAGAAATGAAAGCATATGTCCATCCAACGGCTTGTAAACACATGCTCATAGCAGCTTTATCTCTAGTAGCCCCGAACTGGAAACAACCAAAAGTCTGTCAACTGGTAAATAGGTAAACAAATTGTGCTATACCCATCTAATGAAATATTACATAGAAATCAAAAGGAGGTTGAGGCCAAGATGGCGACCGGGCAGCGTGGTCTGTGAGACCTCCGCAGAAGAGGACACAGAAAGACTCCGGATCTCTCCCAGGGGGCCTGCTCCCCACACGGAACTTGTCCACGGACACCGCAGAGGCATTACAGCGGGCCTGAGG
>CAUYQG010020720.1:0-18261 GCA_963574415.1 Tarsius wallacei
AGAGTGATTTGAGTTCTTCAGGGTATATTACCAGTAGGGGGATTGCAGGGTCATATGGGAGGTCGATATTTAAAGCTTTTAGGATTGCCACACTGCTTTCCACAGAGGTTTCACTAGTTTACACTCCCACCAGCAGTGTAGAAGTGTTCCCTTTTCGCCACGTCCTCTCCAGCATCTGTTATTTTTTGAGTTATTGATAATGGCCATTCTGACTGGAGTTAGGTGGTATCTCAGTGTAGTTTTAATTTGCATCTCCTTGACGATTAGTGAGGTTGAACATTTCTTCATGTGTCTGTTGTCCGCTCGTATGTCTTCTTTTGTGACGTGTCTGTTCATATCTTTTGCCCACTTTGTAATGAGGTTGTTTGTTTTTTTCTTTTCAGCACATTTGAATTCCTTGTAGATCCAAGATGTTAGGCCTTTGTCAGACATGGAGTTGGCAAATACTGTTTCCCAATCTGTGGGCTGTCTCCCTGCTCTCTTGATGGTTTCTTTGGCTTTGCAGAAGCTTGTCAGTTTAATGAGGTCCCACTTGTCTATCTTATCTCTTATGGCTCCTGCGTTTCGGGTTTTGTTCGGGAATTGAATGCCAGTTCCAATTTCCATAAGGATGTGTCCTGCATTTTCTAAGGTTCTTATGGTTTGAGGTTTTACATTTAGGTCTCTGATCCATTTAGAGTTAATTTTTGTGTATGGGGATAGATAGGGGTCCTGTTTGAGTCTTCTGCATGTGGTCAGTCAGTTTTCCCAGCACCATTTAATGAACAGGTTCTCCTCTCCCCAGAGGTAGATGGTGGAGGCTTTGTCGGAAATGAGTTGGTTGAGAAATTGAGGTTTTGCTTCTGGAATTTCAATTCTATTCCATTGGTCTATATGCCTGTTCCTGTACCAATACCAAGCTGTTTTGATGATTGTAGCTCTATAGTAAAGTTTGAAGTCTGGTAATGTGATACCTCCTGCTTTGTTTTTTTTGAGGATTGTTCTGGCTATTCTTGGTCGTTTGTGTTTCCATATGAATTCCTGTATTGTTTCTTCTAGCTGTGAGAAGAATGTTGCTGGTAATTTGATGGGTATTGCATTAAATCTGCAGATTGCCTTAGGTAAGATGGACATCTTCACAATGTTGATTCTTCCAATCCATGAGCATGGGATGTTTTTCCATTTGTTTGTGTCATCTTTGATTTCTTTGAGCAGTGTTTTGTAGTTTTCATTGTAAAGGTCTTTCACGTCCCTGGTTAGGAAGATACCAAGGTATTTCATTTTTTTCGTGGCTATTGTGAATGTGATTGTGTTTTTTACTTGGGTTTCTGTTTGTTTATTATTGGTGTAAAGAAATGCGATTGTCTTTGCACATTTATTTTATACCCTGAGACTTTGCCAAAGTCCTTTATCAGTGCAAGGAGACTTTTGACAGATTCTCTTTGGTTTTCAAGGTACACAATCATGTTGTCTGTAAAGAGAGATAACTTGACTTCCTCTTTTTCTATTTGGATACCTCTGATCATCTCTTTTCTGATTGCTCTGGCTAGGACTTCCTATATATATATATATATATATATATATTCAGCACTAGGACTGCTGTATCACATGGTAGTTATATCTTTAGTTTTTTTAGGAATCTCCATACTGGTTTCCATAGTGGTTGTACAAATTTAAATTCCTACCAACAATTTACAAGGGTTGTCTATTCTCCACATCCTCACCAGCATCCATTATTGCCAAACGTTTTTAATAAAAGCCATGTTAATATTTGAGTTGCATTTCTCTGATGGTTAGTGATGATGAGAATTTTTTTCATATATCTATTGGCCATTTGTAGGTCTTCTTTTGAAAAATGTCTATATATATCTTTTGCTCATTTTTAAATGAAATTATTTGTTTGTTTGCTATTGAGTTGTTTGAGCTCCTTATTATATATTATAATTATCAATCCTTGTCAGATGCAAATATTTTATCCCATTCTATAAGTTGTCTCTTCATTTTGTTGATTGTTTCATTTGCTGTGTGGAAACTTTTTAACTCAATGTGATCCATTTGTCTATTTTTTGCCTTAGCTGTCTGTGCCTTTGAGGTCTTACTTAAAAACTTTTTGCCAAGACCAGTATTCTGGTGTTTTCCCCAATGTTTTCTTCTCTTAGTTTTATAGGTTCAGGTCTTATATTTAAGTTTTTAATCATTTTTATTTTATTTTAGTATAAAATATCTTCAGGGAGATTCAACCTCCCAAAAAATCTTCATTGAGGCACATATAATCAAATTGTCAAAAGTCAAAAACTAAAAATCCTAAAAGCTACAAGAGAGAAATGTCAATTCATACATAAGGGAATTTCTATTAGGTTGTCAGCAGATTTCTCATCAGAAATTTTACAGGTCAGGAGAGACTATGATCATATATTCAAATGCTAAAAGAAAAAATGACGGTCAGTCAAGAATGCTAGATTCAGCAAAGCTATCCTCCAGAAATAAAGGGGGAATAAAGACCTTCCCAGACAAACAAAAACAAGGAATTAATCACTAGACAAGTCTTACAAGACATGCTTAATAGAGTACTACAATGGGAAAAGAAAGTAAAGAATTTGAGATCTTCAAACAGGTGAAAGTATAAAATTTTCCAGCAGAGTCAAATTCATAATCATACTCAGAATACCCCAGTGCTGCAATGATGATGTGTACTTAATCTTAATACTCTGGTATGAAGGCACAAAGCCAAAAATAAAAAAAACATCAAAGTTAAAATTAGTGGCTAAGGTACACATGAAATATAAAGATGCAAATTACGGACACCAAAATACAAAAGGGGAAGAGAGTCTATAGTATTTTTATGTGATCAAACTTTCATTGTTATTTGTTTAAAATAATCCATTACCAACTACAGAATCCCTTATTTTAGCTCTATGGTAACCACAGAGAAAAAATTACAGGAGATACATAAACAAGAAAGAAAGAAACAAACAAAACTTAGCAACACAGAAAAACCCCAAACCACATGAAATAAAAGGAAAGAACAAATGCTCTACAAAACAACTAGAAAACAATTAACAAAATGGCCAGAGTAAGTCCTTACCTAACAATAATAACCTTGAATGTAAAGTGTTTAAGATATGAAATTAAAAGACATAGAGTGGTTGAATGGATTTTAAAAATCCAAATATATGCTACAAACAAGAGATTGACCTCACTGTCAAAGACAAATATAGACTGAAAGTGATGGGATGAAAAAATTATTCCATGAAAATGAAAAGCGAAAGTGAATAGAATTAGTCATATTTATTTTGGATGAAATAGAGTTCAAGCTAAAAAACTGTAAAAAGAGACAAATAAGAGATCAATTCAACAAGTAAATATAAAAATTGCAAATATATATGCATGCAACATCAGAGTTGCCAAATATAAAAAGCAAATATAATTATATCTATAGGGAGAGATAGGGAGCGACACAATTACAATAGGAGACATTAACAGCATACTTTCAAAAATAGACCAGTCATTGCTTGAACCCAGGAGTTTGAGACTAGTCTAGCTAACATAGCAAGATCTCATCTCTACAAAAAAAATTAAAACAATTAAATCTTAGCCAGGTATGGTGGCATGTGCTTGTAGTCCCAGTTACTCAGAAAGCTGAGGCAGAAGGACCACCTGAACCCAGGAGGGAGATGCTACAGTGAGCCATGATCATGACACTGCACTCCAGCTTGGAAAACAGGGTGAGACCTCAACTCACAGAAAAACAGAGTTCATTTATTGAAAAGGTAAACAAAACCAACAAACATTTAGCTAGACTAAGAAAAAGTGAGAAATACACAGCAATAGAGATAAGAAGAAGAAAAAAGAGGAGGAAGAGGAGAGGGAGGAGGAGGAGGATGAGAAGAAGGAGGAGGAGGAGGAGGAGAAAAAAAAGAAGAAATAATAATTGGGGGCTTTCTGACATCACACAACCTCCCAAGTTTGAAACAAGAAGAAATTAAAACTCTGAAAATACCACAAACAATCCAGGAAATTAACTGAGTCATAAGAAATCTCCCCACTAAAAAAAGGCTAGGACCACATGGCTTCCCAGCCGAATTCTCCTAGAGGAGCTGATACTAATCTTATTGAACATATTGCAGGCAATAGGGCATGATGGAACACTTCAACTCATTTTATGAAGCTATCATCGTGCTGATACCCAAACCAGGCAAAGACCCAACAAAGAGAGAATTACAAGCCTATCTCCTTGATAAACATAGACAAAAAATTTCTAAACAAGATTCCAGCAAAATGGATCCAACAACACATCTCAAGGATTATCCACCATGACCAGGTGGGCTTCATTCCTGGGAAACAGGGCTGGTACAATGTGCACAAGACCATAAATGTAATTCAGCACATTAACAGACATAAAATCAAGAACCACATGTTTATATCATTAGACAGAAAAACATTTTTCAAAATTCAGCATCCCTTCTTGATAAGAACCCTTGAGAACCCAGGCGTAAAAAAGAACATTCCTCAAATAGTAAGAGTCATCTATGATAAACCCACAGTCAACATTTTGCTCAGTAGGCAGAAGTTGGTACCATCCCCTTAAGAAAAGGAACAAGACAAGGATGTCCACTCTCACCCCTCCTGTTCAGCACAGTGAGAGCAATAGTCAGTCCCCTTGTCAGAGCAATCAGGCAAGAGAAGAAAAAGTCAGCCTGGCTTGGTGGCTCAGTCTGTAACCCCAGTACTTTGGGAGGTTGAGGCAAGTGGATTGCCTGAGCCCACAGGTTCGAGACCAGTCTGGGCAACTTGGTGAGACCTTGTTTCCACAATGAATAAAAAAAGTTAGCTGGACGTGGTAGCATGCCCCTGTAGTTCTGGCTACTCGGGAGGCTAAGGTGGAAGGATCCCCGGAGCCCAGCAGGTCAACACTGGGGTGGCTATGAGTATTCCACTGTACTCCAGCTTGGGTGACAGAGTGAGACTCCGACAGAAAGAAGGAAAGAAAGAAAGAAGGAAGGAAGGAAGGAAGGAAGGAAGGAAGAAAAGAAGGAGAAATAGTCAGGAGTAAACAAATAGGAAAAGAGGTAAGTTCAGCTATCCCTCTTTGCAGACAATAATATTCTATATCAGGGAGGCTTTCAAAAGCCTTATAGCACTAATAACCAACTTTGGTAAAGTCTAAGGGTAAAAAATCAACATTGAAAAGACAGTTGCATTTCTATTACATCAGAACAAGTAGGCAGGGAACCAAATAAAAAGCACAATCCCATTCACAATAGCAACACAAAAAAGAAAGAAATATCTTGGCATCCACCTAACCAGAGAAGTAAAAGATCTTTACGAGAACTGCAACACTACTCAAAGAAATCAAGGATGACACAAATGGAAAAACATACATTCTCATGGATTGGAGGAATCAATATTGCCAAGATGTCCATCCTACCCAAGGCCATCTACAGAGTCATTGCAATACTCATTAAACTACCAACATCATTTTTCTCAGATCTGGAAACTACAAAACAGAAGTTCAGATGGAAACAAAAAGAGAGCACAAACAGCTAAAACAATTCTCAGCTAAAGGAACAAAGCAAGAAGTATCACACCTCCAGACTTAAACTTTATTACAAGTCTACAACAACCAAAACAGCTAGGTTTCAGTACAAGAATAAGCACATAGACCAATGGAATGGGACAGATTCTGGAAGCAAAAACATGATCTTGTAACAAACTCATCTTCGAGAAAGCCACCAATAACAATCACTGGGGAAAGGAGATCATATTTAGCAAACTCTGCTGGGAAAACTGGCTGACCACAAGCAGAAGAATAAAACTGGACCCTTCCCTATCACCCATATATAAAATTCAACTCAAAATGGATTAAGGACCTAAACGTAAAACCTCAAAGTATAAGATTTCTAGAAGAAAACATAGGAAACACCCTTATGCACACCAAAATAGGCAATAAATTCTTGACGAAGCCCCTAAAAGTGAATACCATAAAAGCTCAGATACACAAGTGGGACCTCATCAAACTGAAAAGCTTTTGCACAGCAAAGGAACCATCAAGAAAGTAAAAAGATAACTTACAGAATGGGAAAATATGCATCTGACAAAGGCCGAACATCCTGGATCCACAAGGAACTCAAATGAAGTAAAACAGAAAAAAAGAAAAAGATAGAAAAGAAAAAGAAAAAAAAATTGCATTTAAAAATGAGCAAAGAATGTGAACAGACACTTCTCAAAAGATGACATACAAGTAGCCAATAGACACATGAAAAAATGCTCAGCCTTACTAATCTTCAGAGAAATGCAAATCAAAACTACAATAAGCTACCACCTAATTCCAGTAAGGATAGCAATCATTAATAATTCAAAAAACAACAGATGCTGGCACAAGTGCAGAGAGAAGAGGATGCTTCTATACTGTTGGTGGGAGTGCAAACTAGTTCAATCTTACTGCCCGTGGAAGTGAACTGGATTTTTAAAAAATGTGGTACATATACACAACAGAGAATTATGCAGCCATAAAAAAGAACAAAATCATGGACTTCACTGCAAACTGGATGGAATTGGAGACAATCATACTAAGTGATATATCACAGAAACAAATATCTGAATACATCATTCTCTCACTCATAAGTGGGACCTCAACTATAGTCACATTAGCACAAGGGAGGGATTGGCAGGCACCGGGCACTGCTATGGCGGGGGGAGGAAGGAGGGTCTAGGGTATGTGACAACACAAAGAATACCTGGTTCTCTATCAGGGAAAGTTAGGGCCAGTTAGAAGACCAAACTTCACCTGCATGCAGCCCACTTATGTAGTTAATTCTCATTTGTACCCCACATCACCAAAATGTAAATATATATATATATATTTTAATGGACAAATAAAAGCCATTTGACAAAATTTAAAATCCCAAACTAAACAACCTCAACAAATTATGTACAGAACATATAAACATCAACACAATAAAGGTCATATATGATAAATCAAAAGCTAACATTATACTGAACAGGAAAAAGCTGAAAGCTTTTCTTCTATAATCAGAAACAAGCCAAAGATGCCCATCATTACTTTTCCAATTTGACATAGTACTAAAAGTTCTAGTCAGAGCAATTCAGCAGGAGAAAAATTAAAAGTCATCTAAATTGGAAAGAAGGGAGTCAAGTTTTCCCTGTTTGCAGATGACAAGCTCTTACATATAGAAAACTCTAAAGATTCTACCAAGAAACTATTAGCACAAATAAAGAAATTCAATAAAATTTCAAGACACAAAACCAAAATACAAAAATGAGTAGCATTTTTATATGCTATTTTCAGACTATCTAAAAAAGAAATCAAGAAAACAATTCTGCTTACAATTGCTGTAAAAAAAGATTTTAAAAGATACCTAGCAATAACCTTAACCAAAGGGGTGAAAGATTTCTACATCAAACACTATAAAACATTGATGAAATACAAACAAATGAAAATAAATTTCATTTTATGCACCAGAAAAATTTATATTGCTAATATGCAATATAAAAATTTATATTGCTATTCTTTCTGAAGAGACCTACAGATTTAATACAATCCCTATTAAAATATCAATGATATTCTTCACAGAAATAGAAAAAAAAAGCCTAAAATCTGTATAAAGTCAAAAATACCCTGAATAACCAAAGACATCTTAAGCAAAAAGAATAAAGCTGGAGGCCACATACCACATGACTTCAAAACATGCTACAATCCTATAGTAACCCAAACAACATAGTACTGGCCTAAACACACACACACACACACACACACACACACACACACACACAAGCCAGAAACAGAATAGAATTTGCAGAAATAATTTCACTAACCTACTGTCAACTGATTTTCAATAAAGCTACCAATAGCAAACTGTATAGCTGACAAAAGGCTAATATCCAAAATATATAAATATTTTAAATAACTCAACAACAACAAAAAAGAAATAATTCAACTAAAATGCTGGCAAAAGACTAACAAACATTTCTCAAAAGAAGACAGGTTCATGACAAAAATCTTGACATTAGGAAAATCTAGTCAGTTGTGGCAATAAGGATGGACCAGAAGACATTATGCAGAAAAACAAATACTGCATGATCTTACTCTTACGTGGAATCTAAAAACGAGAAAAAAAAAAAAAGCAGTTGCCATTATAAAAGCAGAGAGTAGAATAGTTGTTACCAGAGATAGGGGTAAGAGGGTGGAGGGAGGAAAGGTTGGTAAACCAGTACAAATGTATAATTAGGAGAAATAAGTTCAGGTGTCCTATTGGACAGTAGGGTGATGATGGTTAACAGTAAGGTACGCTATATTACAAAATAGCTAGAGAGGTGTTTGAATTTTCTTACCATCAAGAAACAATAACTTGATGGGGCGATGGACATGCTAAATACCTTGATTTGATCATTATACAAAATTTATATGCATCGTAACATCAAATTATGCCCCGTAAGTATGCACAATTACAATGTGTCAATAGAAAAATGTTTAAACAATTTAAAACAGGATAGTAACTCAGTAGTAAATATCTATTAAGTAAACAAAATATATCGTAATTAATAGCAAGGAAAGTATTGTCATTTTCATGATCTTTCACTGCAGTTTTGTGACATAACTAAGCCAAGGAACTGTATACATTATATGTTCACACACACACACACACACACACACACACACACAGAGTTGTTTAATAATTACTGATGGTTTTCAGGTAAGTTCTCATAATTAAGGCATAAATGATTCATCAAATAATGACAGACACATAGAAGTGCCAAGTTGGAAGTCAGGTAGGAGTGAAACTACAAAGCATTGTAATTTGCTGCTTTGAATAACATTATTCCAGATTGTGGAAGAAGTATGTAAGAAGACATTAAATACAAGCTTGTAATCAGAGTGCACACTGAAGTATAGTTTTTATGAAGATCCCATGAAACCTTGTCTTAGATGCCAGAACATTTTAAAGTAATATATTTTTGTTAGTTATCTCAGCCTCATCCACGTAAGTTCACTGATAGCAGGAAGACTAAATTTGTTCCAGTAGCACAAAACTATTCTTCAGACCAGAAAAGTCATGTTCTCATACAAGCCCCTAAAAATAGCGGTATGTTATAGCCATCTAAACATCATCTGAAAGGGAAAATGTTCAGAAAGTTTAACACTATCCTGAAACTCTACAATGAAGTACAATTCAAAGTTTCACACACACATACATAAACCACAGATATAATTGCATATAATAATTAATTGTTCAAAAAACTCAGGCCAAACTCCCTCAAGAGTAACAATAGGAAAGCATTAAAGGAAAGGAATATGCAAGCTAACTGCCTGATGCAAGCATAGAATGATGACTTTACCAGTTTAGAAATTTTAGGACATGTTCAAAATCTACAAAACACCCTAGAACATCAAGGTTTAATAGAAGCACCAAAATGATAGGATGATTTATCTGTCATTTAAAAATATGGGATAAAAAGGTTCAAATGGTATTACTGGCATGGAGAAATATTTATTTCCTCAAAACACCTTGGAATAAAATGATTAATCCTGAAAATAGAAATTTCATTTCCAGACACAGAATGATATAACATAGCTCTGATGATGTTTGTAAGTAGAACTCAGTCTTCATGCTGAGTGGTAAAGTGTCTTACAGCCTTCAGCTTCCTCGTGATAGCCTTAAAAAAAATGTCAACTACAGAAATGTGGCAAATACTAAATGAAAACAACATGTAGCAGCTGTTCATGGGTAACAGTTTTCTCTACACTGGGAGCCACGTGTATTAAGGTGAAGCTGACAAGAAAGGTGAGGTTTCTCATTGTCTTTAGAAACATTCTATTAGCTGGGCATGGTGGCACAAGCCTGTAATTGCAGCTACTTGGAAGGCTGAGGCGGAAGGATCGCCTGAGCCCAGTGGGTCAGGACTGCGGTGGCCATAAGCGTACCACTGTACTCCAGCCTGGGCGACAGAGTGAGACTCCCAACTCAAAAACAAACAAACAACAAACAAAACAAAGCAAAACCATTCAATTCTTCTCACTTAACATCTTAAAATATTAATAACAGATGAAAATATCTAAAATAAACACATAACAGTTATGAAGATTAACACACCAAGGCATTTAATGTGAAGTATGAATAAAAGCAGGCAATGATAACTCATCAATTGATAGAGAATCAGAGAAAATATCATTTATCATTTTGCCATAATAGATTTTTTCAATTTTAAATTTTGTTTTCTTGCTTTTCTTTTTTCTCTTTCCCCCTTCTTCTTCTTCTTTTTTTTTTTGAAAAAAGTCAAAGTGGCATAACATGCTTTCCTAGAAAATGATTCCAAGAAAACTACTTTTATTCAACATCATAATGGGCCACAACTTTCTACTGAGAATGTTTTCTTTCTGAAAGCTCCACTTCTGCTTCCCCTGCTGACTACCTGTCAGCTAGCATTGTTAAAGAAAAGATGAAGGATTAAAGTTTCCAACCTTCCCCCAAGTAGCCAGTCCTTAAAATAGACTTCTGTAAAGCGAATGGCTGCTGTCTTTCCTATGGTGCCAGATTTACAAAATGAGGGAAAAGAGAGAGAGAGAACAAATGAAGAGAAGGATAAACATAGCTTCTCTGGATGCACTTTTCAGGATAATAGGCTGAATGGGGAGACAGCTATGAAAGAAAAAAATTCCTAGATGATGCTGCAAAATATGGTATCTGATCCCCTTGGGCAATGAGAAGCGCACAACACGTGAGCAATTTTAACAACAAATATAAAAATAGAGACAGAAATGCTACTGATAAATTAACTTTAAATATTATTCCATCATATCCCTCAAATCACTTCTAAAGCATTTTAGTCTTCTTATATTTTAATGTATTAATGAATTTATTTATTTTAACATTTTAAAAAACATAGAGGGCAAGCATGACCCCGTCTTCCAACTCTTGGGGCACACCTTTATAGCACTTCTTAGTTGCCATATTGAGAGCTGACAGATTCATAAAATTCAATAAATACTTGATGATTGAATAAGGAAAAATAGAACACAATTGTACTTCTTCTTTCTCCCAAAATCTTTACAGTAAAATTAAGAAAGGGCATAAGTGAGATTATTAATTCAAGATATTTCTAGTATTGCAGTTCCTTCTTTCATCGTTTCCTATATATTACCAGATTTCCAGTTTGAGAGATCTGTTAATTCCTTAGTTTCCCTCAAATTAAGAAATTTATTATTTACCTCAGAATTGCTAACCAATCTATAATTATAATATTTTAAAGTTTACAATGGCTAAAACAAATTAACTGAGATCAAATTACTCCTATGAGCCCCTAATGAAATAAAAAAAGTTAGAGTTTCATCCAAGATGAAAGTATATATACATCAAGAAACTTGGAAGGCAATTTAAATCATTGAAGTTAAATTTAAAAATAATTTTCTACTTTTGAATGTAATGATTATTTTATGACACCATGAATTCTGGACTTATCTGCTTTCAGAAACTTTTGTTGGTTTTTTTTACTTAATCGGAATGTCTATTCTTAAACAGCAGAAAGCCAGGGAAGAGTGCGAACGCAGTACCCCACTACCACAAATTATGTAGTCGAGTTTCCCACATTTGGGGAAATCTCAAGGGTCAGCACATCCGGAGTGCAATGGATAAGCCTCACCCTGGGAAAACCACCTTCGTGATCATGTTATCTCCCCTGCCAGATAAGTAAGGGAAACTTTTTTTAAAATGTAGAATCTAAAATCATGAGATATTCATTTTCTAGTTGATCATGGAGTCTAATTTTGCCTGTACAGTCCTGCTCCATTTATGTTGCTTGGCCTCTGAAACATGTAAATATGTGACACTTGAGTTTTTAATAACTAAGTCATTAGAGTTTTCTCCCAAATTCCATGAAAATATACAAAATTATATTAACATAATAGTAAATCCTCACCACCAAATTAGAATATTTGCACTGTTTTGTTTGAATTCAAATGGTTAAAAAACTAAAGATGATTCTATTGAGCAGCCAATCTCAATATTAAACTTAAAAATCTAATTGTTTCTTAGCCTTTTGGCTAAGATCAAGTGTAAAAACCTTCTGATATAAATAGAAACTTATTTGCAGCAGTGTAAGGAAATTTTTTTAAGTGTTTACCATAGTCTCTTTCATCGTTGATGGCAATAAAAATTAGTGTAATCTTATTATTTATTGTAAGTAAAATTTACATACTAAAAGAAGTCCATTTTGTGTACATTCTTAGATGGCTTTTGATAAATGTACCCATGCTTATAATTACAGCAACATTCTAAATGTAGAACATTTTCATTGCCCTAGGATGTTTCCTTGTGCTTTTCTCCACTTAACCCCTCCCCACAACCCAACTCTGGTGCCAGTCCACACTGATATCCTTTCTGTCACTGTGTATTCATTCATTGTCTTTTTCCAGAATTTCATATAAATGGAATCATACCACATGTACTCTTTTATCTCACAGAATTTTGTCAGAAATCTGAAAATGGCTTTACTGAGAAGTTCTGGTTGAGTCTATCACAAGGTTGCAGCTGTGATTTTTGCAGGAATTTGAGAAAGGCTAGAGGATACTCTTCCAACGTTAGCTAGAAGCTTCAGTTCCTTGTTGGCTGTATTACAGGCATCAATTCCTAGTCACGTGAACTTCTACAGTGAGTTCCATAATTGCCTTTAAGACATGGGAAACGCTTTCTTCCATACTGCATATTTAAGGGAAAAAAAGGAAGAATCCACAATGTCTTTTATGATCTGATTTCCAAATCATATAACCACACTTCTGCTTTAATGTGTTCATTAGAATGAGTCGCAAAGTACAGTCCACACCCAGGAGGGGTAAGAGAAGACTAAGTTCCATTTATAAAATTAGGAAGTATACAAAAATTATGGCTATATTTTACATTTTCATATTTTAAAAAAAATTTAACTTAAGGGGGTGCATGAGCAGTTACATAGGTATATTGTGTAGTGGCAAAGTTTTGGCTTCTATTGAGCCCATCAACCAAATAGTGAGCATGACAGTCAATAGGTAGTTTTCTGACCCTTTACTCCATACACTCCTATCCCCTTTTAGGAGTCAACAGTGTCTGTTGTTCCCTTCTCTATGTCTGTGTGTGTCCTGTGTTTAGCTCAAACTTATAACTCAGAACATGTGCTATTTGGTTTTTTGCTTCTGTAGTAAATCACTTAGAACAATAGCCCCCAGCTACATTCATGTTTCTGCAAAGGACCAGATTTATTTCCTTTTTATAGCTGTGTAGTATTTCATGGTGTATATACAAAACATTTTATTTAGCCAGTCCACTGGTGATGGGTATGTAGGTTTGCTCCATGCCTTTGCTATTGTGAATAGTGCTGCAAAAAATATATGAGTGCAGGTGTCTTTTAGATAAAACAATTTGTGTTCCTTTGAGTATATGCCTAGTAACAGGATTGCTGGGTTGAGGGTAATTCTATTTTTAGTTCTTTGAAAAATCTACAAACTGCTTCCCATGGGATCAAACTAGTTACATTCCCATCAGCAGTGTAGGAGTGTTCTCTTTTCTCCATAACCTCACCAATAGCTGTTTATTTATTTATTTATTAATAACAGCTTTTCTGAGTGGTCTGAGATGGTATCTTAGTGTGGTTTGTATTTGCATTTCTCTGATGACTAGAGATGTTGTGCATTTTTTCATATGTTTGGTCACCACTTGTGGTCTTCTTTTGAGAAATGTCTGTTTATGTCCTTTGCCCATATTTTAATGAACATATTTGTCTTTTGTGTGTGGGGGGGTGTGTGTTTTGTTGTTGAGTCATTTAAATTTCTTATAGATTTCTTAGCCCTTTGCTGGATGCATAGTTTGCAAATGTTTTCTACTATTACGTATATTGTCCATCTACTGAGTTAATACTTTCTTTTGCTATACAGAAGTTTAATTTAATTAGGTCCTACTTGTTAATTTTTGTTTCAGCTGCATTTACTTTCAAAGACTTGGTCATAAATTCATTGTCTGCACCAATGTCCAAGAGTGTTTCCAAGATTTTCTTATAGGATTTTTATATTTTGACGTCTTACATTTAAGTCTTTAATCCTTCTTAATTTTTGTACATAGTGAGAGGTAGGGTCCAGTATTATTTTTCTGTTTATGGTTGCCAGTTTTTCCAGCATTATTTATTTAATTGGGTGTCCTTTCCCCTAAGGTTTATTTTTGTTGACTTTGGTGAAGATCAGTTGGTCATAGGTGACCAGATTTATTCTGAGTTTTCTATTCTGTTCCATTGGTCTATGTGTCTATTTTTGTACCAGTACCACACTGTTTTGGTTACTGTGGCATTGTAGTAAAGTTTGAAATTGGTAATGTGATGTCTTTGACTTTGTTCTTCTTGCTTACGATTGCTTTGGCTATTTGGGTTCTTTTTTGTCTCCACATGAAATTAAAAAAAATTTTTTCTAATTCTGTGAAAAATGATGATGGTAGTTTGATAGTGAATGCACTGAATCTGTAGATTGCTTTGAGCAGTATGGATGCATTAACAATATTGATTCCTCCAATCAATAATCATGAAATATTTTTCAATTTGTGTCATCTTAAAATTTATTTTGGCAGTGTTTTTTAGTTCTTGATACAGAAATCTTTCATCTCCTTGGTTAGATGTTTTATTTTATTTTATATTTCTATTGTAAATGAAATTGCATTCTTGATTAGGTTCACAGTTTAAACATTGTCATATAGAAAATCTAATGGCTTTTATATCCTCAGACATTATTGAAATCACTTATTATGTCTAGAAGTTTTTTGGTAGAATCTTTAGAGTTTTCGGGGTAGAGAATCATATTATCTGCAAAAAAGAGATAATTTGACTTCCTCTTTTCTTATTTGAATACCTTTTATCTTTTTATCTTGCCTAATTGATCTTGCTAGGACTTCCAATACTATGTTATATAGGAGTAATGAGAGTGGATTTCATTCTTTGTTCTAGCTCTTGGGGGGCATGCAGCCAACTTTTGCCCATTCAGTTTGGTGTTGACTGTGGGTATGGCATAGATGACTCATTATTTTGAGGAATGTTCCTTTGATGCCTGAATAACTAAGGGATTTTGACATGAAGGAATGTTGCATTTTGTCAAATGCTTTTTCTCAATTAAGATGGTCATGTGATTGTTTTTAATTCCGTTTATGTGGTGAATCACATTTATTGATTTCCATATATTGAACCAAACTTGCATCCCAGGAATAAGCTCACTATGACATGGTGGAAGATCTTTCTATGTGCTGCTATATGCAGTTTACTACTATTTTGTTTAAGAATTTTTTGCCAATGTCCATCAGGGATATCAGTCTTTAGTTTCCTTTCTGTGTTTTGTTTTTGCCAGTCTTTTGATTCAAAAATGAATCAGGATGATATTGACTTTGTAGAATGAGTTAAGGAGGACTCTCGCCTCTTCTATAATTTGGAATAATTTCAATATGGTTAGCACCAGCTCTTCTTTATACATCTGGTAAAAATCAGCTGTGAATATATCTGACCAGGGCTTTTTGGGCCAGCAAATTTTTATTACTGATTCAATTTTATGGGTCATTATTTGTCTGCTCAAGGTTTCAATTTCTTTCTGTTTCAATCTTGGAGGTTCTATTTTCAATAATTTATTCATTTCTTCTAGATTTTCTAGTTTACATGAATATAGATGTTTCACAGTAGAAACTTTTGTATTTCTTTTTCTTTTTTCTTTTTTTTTTTGAGTTGGAGTCTCACTCTGTCGCCCAGACTGGAGTGCAGTGGCCGCTCCCAGCCACCGTAGCCTTGACCTGCTGGGCTCCGGCGATCCTTTCGCCTCAGTCTTCCAAATAGTTGGAAGTACAGGCGTGCGCTTCCACGCCCGGCTAATTTTTTGATTTATTGTAGAGATGAGGCCTTGCCAAGTTGCCCAGGCGGGTCTCGAACCTGCGGGCTCAGGCAATCCACTCACCTCAGCCTCCCAAGGCACGGGATTACAGGCTGAGCTACCGAGCCTGGCTGAATCTTTTATATTTCTATGTGACCAGTTGTAATGTTGCCTTTTTCATTTATAACTGAAATTATTTAGATTTTTTTTCTAATTGCTTTTTGTTATTGTTAATCTGGTCAGCAGTCTATCAACCATGTTTATCTTTTTAAACAACAAGTTTTTTTTTTGCTTATCCTTTGCACTTTTTTTGTTTGTTTCAATTTCATTAAGTACTGCTCTGATTTTTGGCTATTTATATTCTCCGGTTAGTTTCTGGCTTAGCTTATTCTTATTTTTCTAGTTTCATAAACAGTCTTCAGATTGTTTATAACCTGTTTCTTCTTGGTGTGAGTGATTAGTGCTATAAACTCTCCACTGTTTTTTGCATCATCCCAGAAGTTTTGAAATATATTCATTCATTTCAAATAATTTTTAAATTCAGTCTTCATTTTTTTGTTTCCGCAAAGGTCATTCATGAGCAAGATGCATAGATTCCATGTATTTTTGTGGTCTTGAGGGTTCCTCTTGGTACTGACTTTTATTTTTATTCCACTGTGTCAGAGAAGATGCTTGGCATAATTTTAATTTTATGGAATTTATTAAGACTTGCTTTATAACTGAGAATATGGTTGATCTTAGAACATGTTCCATGTACAAATCAAAATGTATACATGAGGTTGTTAAGTGAAATATTTTGAAGTTTATTAGGATCAATTGATCAAGTATCAATTTTAAGTACAGGATGTATTTTTAATTTTCTGCCTTGATGATCTGCCTGAAGCTGTTATTGGGCTGTTAATATCACCTACTACTATTGGTAGTAGTAATTGTTTTGTAAATATGTGTACTCTGATGTTGGGTGAATATATATTTAGGATATGTATCATTTTTGTCAGATTGGTCCCTTTATCATGTAATGCCCTTTATTGCCCTTTTTTACTTTTGTTGGTTTAAAGTCTGTTTAATTGGATACAAACTTAGTGACCCCTGCTCTTTTTGTTTTCCATAGGTGCAGTAGGTCTTTCTCCATCTCTTTACCTTGAAAATATGGGTGTCATTAGGAGTGAGATGGGTCTCCTGAAGAAAGCATATAGGTAGGTCTTTTTCTCATCCAATTTGTCATTCTATGTTTTCTTCTTTCACACTGACCTGGATATTCTGATGACTATGTGTTTTGGGGATGGTTATCTCATAAAATATATCACGATAGTCTTATGAATGTTTTTGTATCTGCACTTCAATCACTCTAGCAAGATTGAGGAGGTTTCTTCAATTGTGTCCTCAAATAATTTTTTGGGTTGTTTCCATTTTCTTTTTCTCACTCAGGAGTGCCAATCAGTCACAGGTCTAGTCTCCTTTACAAAATCCCATTTTCTCAAAAGTTTGTTCAGTTTTTAAAATGCATTTTCTTGATTTGTCGAACTGGGTTGATTTGAAGGATTAGTTTTACAGCTCTAAAATTCTTTATTTTACTTCATCTAGTCTGTTGTTAAGGCCATCTTTAATAAAACAAACAACAACAGATGCTGGCGAAGATGTGGAGAAAAGGAAACACTTCTAAACTGCTGGTGGGAATGCAAACTAGTTCAACCTCTATGGAAAACAGTGTGGTGATTTCTAAAAGAACTAGAAATTGACCTTCCATATGACCCAGCAATCCCCCTACTGGGAATATAACCAGAGGAACTCAAATCATTCTACAAAAAAGGATACCTGCACATACATGTTTACTGTAGCACTATTCACAATAGCAAAAACATGGAACCAACCGTGCTGCCCATCAAAACTGGATTGGATTTAAAAACTGTGGTACATATACATGATGGAATATTATGCAGTCATAAAGAAGGAAAAACATATGAACTTTGCAGCAACTTGGATGGATTTAGAGTCTATAATACGCAGTGAGCTATCACAGAAACAAAGAACAGAGTACCATATGTTCTCACTCATAAGTGGCCCCTGAACATTTACCATAATACTATAAGAAAGGAATTGGCAGTAGCAGGATACTGCTGGGGTGGGGGTGAAGTCACAACATCAATAAAGGTACCTGATCTCAAACCAGGCAAAGCAGGGACCAAAGGGAGGCCCAAGCTTTACCTGTACAATGTCCACTTGTATACCTAATCCGGAATTGTACCCCAAATCTATAAAATAAAATAAAATAAAATAAAATAAAATAAAATAAAAGGCTTGAAACTGTATCTTAAAATTCCTGAATTAAATTCTTCAATTCCAGAAGTTCAGTTGGGATCTTTCTTAGTATGGTCATAGCTTCTTGTTTTGGTTTTCCACTTTCT
>CAUYQG010020723.1:0-15303 GCA_963574415.1 Tarsius wallacei
GAGAGAGAGAGAGAGAGAGAGAGAGAGAGAGAGAGAGAGAGAGAGAGAGAGACAGAGAGAGAGGAGGGGAGGGGAGGGGAGGAGGAAGTGGGAGGGAGGGGGAGAGAGAAGGGGAGAGAGGGGAGAGACACACAGAGAGAAAGAGCAAGAGAGAAAGAAAGAGAGGAAGAGAGAGAGAAAGAAAGAGAGAGGGGAAGGGAGGGGGAGGGAGCGGAAGAGAGGGAGAGAGGAGAGACACAAAGAAAGACAGAGAGAGAGGAGGGAGAAAGAGAGAGAGGGAAAGAAAGAGAGAGGGGATAGAGAGAGAGGGAGAGAAAAGGAGAAAGAGAGAAAGAGAGAGACAGACAGAGAGAAAGAGACAGGAAGAGAGAGAGAGAGATTTTTTTCAAGGTGGAAGAGAGGTAGGAGGTCTTGGGTTTTCTGAGCACCATGGGCCCTAGGGTGCACTGGGCAGCCTCCCAGGAGAAGATCACCTGGGATGAGCTTGGGGGCCTGACTGCCAGCCTCACCCAGCATCTTATGCCCCCCAGTGCAGGTTGGGAGGAGCAGAGCCCTAGCCTGAAGGTCGCAGGAGGCTGCCCCTGGAAGCACCTAGTGGATTTGGTATGGACAGACATCAGACCCAAGATCCAGATCTCTACCCACACCTGAAGCACACGCACGTGTGTGTGGCTCCCATGCTGATTGTGGTGGAATCAGCCCTAGTTTCAAATAAGGTTTAAGCTGAGGTTGGATTTAGATTGAACAATAGAAAATAATGGTATGAAATATTCCTCGTACACTTGGGATCTTAGACAGAGATTCAAATGGGCTGCAGACATGTTTGCATATGCATAGAAAAAGGATGAGGCAGAATCATAACAAACTGTCAAGAGAGATCTCCTCTGGGAAGGGCATAGGGCTGGGGGATGCTTTTTAAAAAAAAATAGATTATATATATTTTTTACGAGCAGCTTTAGGTTCATAGCAAAGCGGAGTGGAATTATGGAGTTCCCATACACCTCCTGCCACCACACAGGCACAGGGTCCCCCACGATCAACATCCCACACCAGAGGGGTAGTACGTGTATCACAACTGATGTCATTACATGGACGCATGATGATCGCCCAGAGTCCATAGTGTACAGGAGGGCTTACGCTCAGTGTTGTACCTCCTCTGGGTCGTCCACGTGCATAATGACATGTCACCGCTATTACAAGATCACACACAGCAGGCTCACAATCCTCTGTGCTCCACCCATTCCTCTCTCCCTCCCTCCAGCCCCTGGCAACCATGGGTCTTTCTCCTGTCTCCACAGCTCTGACTTTTCTAGAATGTCATATAGTTGGAATCGAGCACTATATAGCCTTTTTTTCAGATTGGTTTCTTTCATTTAAGGTCCCTCCATGTCTCTTTGTGACTTGATGGCTCATATCTTTTTAGGCCTAATTGATATTCCCCCATCTGAATGGACCACGGTTTATCCTTTCGCCTCTTGAAGAACATCTTGGTTGCCTCCAAGTGTTGACAGTGATGGGGCAGTTGCTTTTGACTTTGCATATTTCTATTTTAATTGAATATTTTCAGGCATGTCTCATTTTAATATAAAATGAGGAGGCACATTCTAGAGTTACTTTAGGACACTAACTATTAGGGCTTTCTCCTTCCTATTACCAGTTCTTTCTTACTTAGTTGGCTAATTACTACACTTTATGGTTTAAAATATTATATTCAAATTAGGCCAACAGAATTGAGGCAAGGCTTGTTGGTATAAATGAGACTGTCCAAGATGTTATCAGACAAAAACATTTTTTCATCTTTTTGGTACCATGTATGTGCTGGGCACACACTAGGATGGATACCTAATTTATTTAATCTCCTTCCATACCCTTTCCTCACAAAACCACCTTAGAATGTAGTTGCCTTTTCTACATGTAGTCAGGGTCTCACTCTGTAGCCCAGGCTGGAGTGCAGGGGCATGATCACAGCTCACCGCAGCCTTGACCACCTAGGCTCAGGTGATCCTTCCACCTCAGCCTCATGAGTCACTGGGATTACAGGCATGGGCTGCCACACATGCCTGGCTTATTCTTCTGATTTATTTATTTATTTATTTTTGGTAGAGAAATGATCCGCTATGTTGCCTAGGTTGGTCTCAAACTTATGGGCTCAAGCTATTCTCCTGCCTCAACCTTCCAAAGAGCTGGGATTATAGGCGTGAGCCATCATGCCCAGCCAAGTTTTTTTCTGTATTTTATAGACTGGGAATGTGTTCAGAGAAGTTATGGACTTGCCTGAGGGTGCACAGTAAGAAAGATGGCAGAGAGGGATTCAAACTCCTGGCCTCCTGACTCTATTGCCATGAAGAAGGAAGCTGGGTTTGTGATGACCTTCCCATACCAACTTTTTCCAGCTGATCCTTCCTGGCCTCCCTTGTCCCAGGCAGCTGATCCTGGAACCCTTATGCTACTTGTGAGCTGAGGCCCATCAGCCCTGTTAGCAATCATCTCTATCCTCTCTGACCTCAAATGGTCCCTCCAATTGTCCCCTAAGTCAGCAACAGACTCCAGAAATCTAAATAGTTTGCCATCTACACTTGATTTCTCTGAGTGTACATTGTCTCTGGAGAGGGCATAAAAATTTCGTTGGGCTGAGAGTGCTGACTTGGAGTTTGGACAATGTACCCACTCCATGTCTGGGATGCCCAGGCTGTTGTCTCCAGGCTGCCAAGTGGTCCTCCCCAATGTGTGGCCATCAGATAACCTAGTTATCCCATCCACAGACCAGAAGACAATGGATAGGTCAGACCTGGCATCTGTCCTCTCACTTCCTAGGATAGGCATTGGACCAGGCAGTCTTGAGGCTGTATAATAAGCACAGAGTCTGGTCACATAGGCCAGCTGGGGTCACTACCCATGTGTGGGACCTAGACAAGTAACTTAACCTCCCTAAGTTTCCATTCTTTACTCTTTTTGTTTTTTGTTTTTTGAGTTGAAGTCTCATTCTGTCACTCAGGCGGGAGTACAATGGCATGCTCACGGCTCACCGCAGCCTCAACCTGCTATGCTAAGGTAATCCTCCTGCCTCAGTCACCTGAATAGCTGGGACTATAAGTGTGCACTACCACACCTGGCTAAATTTTTTTAATGTTGTGTAGAGATGAGGTCTTGCTATGTTGCCTAGGCTGGTCTCGAACTCCTGGGCTCAAAACAATCCTCTCTCCTTAGCCTCCCAAAGTGCTGGGATAACAGGTGTGAGCCAGTGCTTCCGGCCCATTTCCTTACTCTTGAGGCCAATAATAATACCTTCCTTTGAGTACCTCCCATTGTTGTGAGAGTTCAAAGAGTTGATTTCTGCAAAGTGCTCAGCATGGTGTGTGGCACACAGCAAGGCCTCCGTGTACGTGAGCTATTATTATCATTAATGGGTCCACACAGCTTCCTGTTCTAAAGAAGGAAAAAACTGTCTGCATTTGGGCCGGGGCTCCATCATCAATTGGTGGAGAGATATCTGCAAAGCCAGAGGGCTGTCCCAGCCCCAGTGCCAGCTCAGTGGAAAACTGTATGCTCTGTCTAAGCAGAGCCCACTGGGAAGACCCAGCATGGATTGTCATTGAACTCATCATTCTTATTGGTCAAAGTATTGTTAACAGAAGCAAAAGGGAGGCCAGGGGTGGTGGCTTATGCCTGTCATCTCAGCACTTTGGGACACTGAGGTGGGAGGAATGACTGAGCCTAGGCATTTGAGACCAGCCTGGGTAACATGGTGAGACCTTGTCTCTACAATAAACTAAAAAATAGCCAGGTGTGGTGATGCATGCCTGCAGTCTCAGCTACTTTGAAGGCTGAGGCAGAAGGATTGCCTGAGCTCAGGCTGGGTGACAGAGAGTGAGACTACGACTCAAAAAAAAAAAAAAAGCAGCAGCAGCAGCAAAAGGGGACAAAGAAAAATGGCATATGGTAGAGAGATGATAATGGCCCCGAAGATGTACACGTCCTAATCCCTGGAACCTGTGAGCGTGTTACCTTGTATGGCAAAAAGAACTCTGCAGATATAATTAAATCAAACGTTTTGAGATGGAGAGATTATCCTGGATTATGTAGGTGCCCCCCCCCCCCACTGTACTCTCAAGCATCCTTATGAAGGAAAGACAAAGGAGGATGAGGGTGAGATTGATGTGGTAAGGGAAGAGGGCCAGAGCCAGAGGGAGATTTGGAGGTGCCGCCCTGCTGGTTTTGAAGGTGGAGAAAGGGACCAAGGGATGCAGGCAGCCTCCAGAAGCTGAAAAAGACAAGGAAATGGGTTCTCTCAACAAAGAGCCTCTGGAGACAGTGTAGCCCCGCTGACACCTTGATTTTGGCCCAGTGAAATCCATTGCAGATAACTAACCTCCAGAAATGTAAGACAGTACATTTGTGCTGTTAAACCACTACATTTGAGGTCATTTGCTAGAGCTGCAATAGAAAGCTAATCTAAAGGTCTTTCAAGATGTTGAACTGGGAAGGCAGACCCAGGATGCTGTCTGCATGGTTGAATCGAATGAATGGAACAGTCTCATGTGTGAAGGCTCAGATGGAGAGGCTGCTTTCTTATCAAGGCCACATACTGTGAAATATGTGTCCGTGGGTTTTCTCTATATTGACTGAGAGACAGAGGGTATATGCACAAGGAGAGAGAGAGGGGGAAAGTGGGGGGGAGATAGTTTAAAAGGCAATGACCCAGAGTCCTTGGCAGCTAAACAGAGGTCTTACCTGGTCTCCTGTGAGGCGGCACCTGTGGGCTGATGGCGTTGGTTCCCATGATAACGTATTCGTAATGGACTCCTGGGTTAGGCTGCTGGTGTATCATCTGGTGACACAAAAGCCAATGTTACTGCACTGGGCACACACACTCCACACCCCTTCTCCTGCTAGTTTGGGGCTCCATGAGCATAAGTGGTTCTACTGATAAATGATTGGGCTAATTTGCATCTGGTAACACTCATGACCTGTCAGGTCGGTGTGCTGTGTTGGTGCCATGGGTATGAAAGAAATGCACAGAAGGTAGATTAGGAAAAAGGGAGCTTAATTAGAAAGTAGGTCAGAGAAAGAGTGGATCCACTTCCCCAAGAGTGGAGAAGGGGCCAGAGGTTTATAGGAAACACTGGCCCCAAACGTTCAGGGCTGCGGGCTTCTAAGGCTTTTTTTTTTTTTTTTTTTTAGAGTGGCTGGTAAGCATTCTTGAGTGAGATAACAAAGAGAGCTGGCTCTCTGGAGAAGGTCTGTGTCCTGGATTGATGGGGGGCGGATAGTTACACAGACAAGAAGGGCTAGCTGGAAGACAAATTCTTGGGAACAGGATGAGATGTTCATCTTAATGTCAGTGACCAAATAGAACGAAGCTCATGGGGACTAGAAAATTGGTTGTTTTTTAGTTAATTATTATTGCTGGGTATGCAGCATTGACCTTAGTACATGACCAGATCTGCTCAAAGTGACCAGAGAAACACCATTTTGGGCTCTGTCCTTTCATGAACCTGTGACAGATTAAACAAAGGTATTTCCAGGTGGCTTTCCATCATTTACTTTTGAAGATTGAGGAACTAAGTCACTGAGCAGGTCAGAAGAACACTAGGCTAAGAGTCAAGATGTTATACATTCCAAACAGAGAGATGGAACCTTTCTGTGGCTCCCAACCATCCTGTACCATGGCTGAGATTTTGCCCAGGGCTCTCAAAATGTCCAAAATAGATCAATGTGCTTACAATGCAAGAGAGCCTGTTTGGACACTAGGTGGCGAGACAGAATCACTCGAGCAGGACCAGATTGCCTTGGCAGAACCACCGGGTACTAGGTTCCTTTCCTTAAAGTCTTCCGCCTGATGGGTGAGGCCTTTTACAGGTCTGCCCAGTCCTCCCCCTTGGGTTGGCTCCATAGATCCCTTTCATCCATGGAAAGCTCAAGAACCACAACGAGAAGGGGTCGAGAATACAGGTATAGGCCAGGAAGTCTTTCTGGGTCATATTCTCTCAAAACAGGATAGCAAACAGGAAGCTGCCGAGGGCTGTGGAAGTCAGCAGTTGAACACTGGGATGAAAACACAACACACACAAGCATGGCCCAGCAGAATTACCCCCTCTCTGTTGGAGAATGAAAGTGCTTCCTGTCTGTGGCTTTCCTAGTGGGGAGCAGGGTGGTAGGCTAAACGCAATGGCAGAATAAGAATCTACAGCGCAGACATGAGCCAAGCAAGGACACATGGTTACGCTTTGACATTTCTGTCTTTCCTGCTCTATAAAGCAGCTCTCCTGTTGACCCACTGGGTAGCCTAGCTCAAGTCCCTTAACCCCCTTGGCTTCTGATTTCTTCATTAGAGGAGGAGGTTAGACTCACAGCCCATCTCAGAGGTCCTTCCTAGCTACAAGCATCTCTGAGTCACTCCTGCATGGGTGGGGCCTGGGTCTCTTCTTCCCACTTATGCCATAGTCTCCTACCCTCTTCCTACTTGTGAAATGGTTCTCCATTCTAGAAATTACCCAAAGGGAGGCAGACACAGGAGCGATGGGGATTGTTGTACCCAGGAACCCATCCCAAACCACTGGTTTTGGGAATACATGGCAGTAAGCACAGGGACTGTCAAGGGACACAGCTGCATAACCTCAGGTTCCTGCTGTCCACCCCAAACCCCTCATTTCCATTTTCACACAATCAGCTGCTCGGTCTGTGGCTGGAAATCCTCCCTCCGTCTCCTGTGCCTCTTTGCGTGAACATTCTGCCAGTGCAAACCTTATCCCGTTTATAAAATTATTGTTGGCTTCTACTCATAGACCACCCACAGTTGACTTTTCACAACCTGAGCTTTTACCTCTGATGCCGTTCGAAATCTACCCAGAGTTAACCAACTAACTGGACAGTCTAAAAAAAAATCCAAAATTAACTGTAACAAGGCTTTCTTTGTAATTTTGAGTCCACTTGGCCTAAGAGGAACGGACACAGAACTGTCTAGGTACAGAAGTAACAACAATACAAGTAATACTATTCCTAAATTTCTCTGATAAAGTAAACAGGTAGACTAGCATGGCGTTGGGTCAGTGAGAGTATATAAAGTTGCGGGTGAGCTCATTCTTTGTATCCAAATGTTATTTCAAGCTTTTATTTCTTGCTACCCTTTATTTCCTGATCTTTTAAGAAGGCTGGAATCTAGTGGCTTCCTTTAAAAATAAGGACCTTTGTAAATTCTTGGGCAGCTTACTATTTTAGTTTCATGTGAAGTAAATTAAAGTTCTGTCCTCTGAAGCAGGGAACTTCTAGTAAACCTCTATAGTGTTACTCCAAGATTTATTGTTTCGTCTGGAATCCTCAATCAAGCTCTCCTTTCTTCGTTTGCTTGAACAGAGTTTGAAGAGGGTTGGGAGCCGTGAGTGGTCCCGCCTTGCTTTAAGGCTTTTGCTTTCTTTTGCCATAAAAGCAAAACACGCCAAATTAGCATTATGAGGCAAGAGCCTGGAGGAGCCCCAGTGCTCATGAAATAAAGGATATGTTTTGCCTCTGATTTGGTTCAGCAAGTAAAATGGGTTTTTACTGGGTCAATAAACTCAGAGGGTAATAAGCATCTGGTAGAGTGGAAGGTTTCTACAAGCGAGGTGCATTCAGAGGTGAATGGCAATGAGGAACGCCAAGCATTTTGGGGGTACCTCAGTAAAATCCTCTTGAAGAAATATACTGAGCACGGGCAGTGATTTGCTGCTCATGTGTTGTGTGTGTCCCTCAGAAGCAACACGACACTGATACCAAATCCAGAGAACAGTTCAGAGACTCACATAGACATCCAAGATCTCGTTTGTGGGACCTTCGGCCAAAAAAGACTCTCCAGCGGTGCTCGAGATCTCATTTGGACGCTTGTAGGTGAACATGGTCCCTCCGCCCTCATATTTTCCTGGACGGTCAATTGCCCAGTTCCCATTGATGATGGAGCGGCCGGAACGGCTTCGTAAGGCTGTTGAGAAAAATGAGACAGTTCCTTGGGTAAGTCCAGGGTGTGCAGAAGAGGCAGAACCAATTTTCCCAGTTGCTGGCTTCTTTACATGTCAAGGTTTTGTGGGACCTGCTAGGGGCCAGGCATTGAACTCGGCCCTGGGTGGCCACCATTAGGTGTCTAGGGCACATCCTCTTGGGTTTAATCACTTTCTACCCACTTCAATCCCTTCCATCACTTGGACTTAGTATAGAAATGAGGGCAGGCGGTGGTCAGGGGAAAAAGATGCAGACAATGGGAGAGAAAGGAGAAAATTAGAGGAGGAAGAGAAAAAGGAGGGGGAAGGGAAGCTCATATTTATTTTATACCACTATCCAGGTGAGAGGTTGCTCACTGGCAGCTCATGAGCTGATTTTGGCCCAGAGATGGGTTTAGTTTGGCCTCTGCTGTGTTTTTTTTAAAAAATAATTGAGCCCAAATTTAAGAATTGAAAGATTTCACATAAAAAATTTAGAGTTCTAGTTTCTCTTGTAAACCTGGAAGACATGTTAGCATTGGCTCCACGTTCCCTCATGGCAGCAGTCAACTGGAGCTGAGGAAGACTGTCCCTTTTAGACGGGGCCTACATGCTTCAGTTTGCCCCAGTCCCCACCACTCCCTGTTGCTTTCCACCACTGAGGCTACATCTCAGTGTGTTACCCATGATTTCTCCTATTTGTCATGTTTGCACTGTTCATGTTCTTACAGCATTTTCTTATCATTCTCTCTACTTGTTTGTCTATTAAAAGTGGCAAAGCTAAACCCAGACCAAACGGGTCACATGATTTACTTCTCTGCCTGGTCAGCTTCATTTACTTCTTCCTGACTCCTGTGGACATTTGAGGGGTGGACTGAGCTAGATACTCCTGTGTACACCATTAAATTGAATCCTCACACATTGCTGAGCAGATGTCATGATCCTTGTTTTCTCAGAGAGTGGTTCAGAGTTGTGAGGGAACTTGTTCAAGTTCATGAGGACCATAGGTGACAGACCTGTGACTTGGGGCCTGCACTCAGCAGGGAGATAAGAACACAGAAGAAGGGCAAGGAACAAGGTGTTAGAATGAATCGGGGAAGAAGGGGCAAGATCTGCAGGTAGAGTTTCTTCAGCTGTTTCGCACCTTGAAACCCACAAGCTAATGGCGGGTTGGCTTTAGAGAAGTCCCTGTTTCAAGTGCTCCTTACACAGTGGGCCTGTGATGGTCACTGGCTCTTTGTACCTCCTCTTTACAGAGTTCCTAAACCTAACTTTTTCTAATTTATTGTGAAAACATTGACATATAAACAAAAGTAACAAGAATAGTATACAAGGATGACTCCCCCAAAACCTGGAATTTATTTATTTATAAAAAATGGTGTATTTACTCTTACATGTTTAAAGTTCAGTCACCTTCAAAGGACTCTCTGTTTGATGCCATACACCTATGAGAGATGCTTTTTTCAATGCTCAAAAGCATTTTTGAACTTGTTCATTTTGGTACTTTTTAGTGCTTCTGCCAATTTTTGTTTCACCTCTTCCACATTGGCAAAACGTTTTCCTTTGAGAATTTTTTTCATCCAGGGAAACAACAACAACAAAAAAGTCGCTTGGGGTGAGATTGGATGAAAACGGAGGGTAGGGCACAGGGGTCATACTGTTTTTGGTTAAAAACTGCTGAACCCTTAGTGCAGTGCAGGCAGGTGTGCTCATAAAATCACCCTTCCTGAAATGGGAAAACATATTGAAGGAGTCTCCACAAAAAATTCACTGAAGCTGAACGCAGCCTCTCACAACAATGCTCACTGGTCCACAGATGCCGATGGGTTCCTAGAACACTTACCTAGCAGGGGAAGCCTGCGCTACAGGGGGCCCGCCCTCTAAAAGGATAACTCCAGGTTATTTTGCGTTCCCCTCATAATATACCCCAAGTACCCATCAGTCCGTTTCAACAGTGACCAACTCTTAACTTACGTGGTTTCACTTTGCAAATCCCAGACCCAATTTATCCTTACATTTTTCAGAAGGGATCATTAAAATATAGAAACTCTTTTTTCTTCAACCCATTTTCGGCAGCATTTCCACAATGGGCCTTCACAGAGACCAGGCCTGCCGAGTCAGACGCTCCACAAACAGACAAAAGAGTCTCCAAACACAAGGTGGCCTCCCCCTGCAGACTCCATTCCCTGGCTGGCTGGTTGCCATGGTTACTGGAGAGCACAGCTGTGGAACTTGGACTACTGAGTTATAAAATCAATTCAGCTTACTGAGTGACAAAGAAGGGTATGGGTGGAAACTGAGGAAAGACAGGTTTGGGACTACTCTTTACCAAGAAGCACACTTCTTGAGAGTGGTCCATCGGTGTCTCCATTTCTTCATGTCCCTCTCATTCCTCAATGATCTCCAATCTGGCTCCTGCCCCCATCATTCCACTGAGGAAATCTAAGCTGGTGTTGCCAAGACCTCCGTGTTGCTCAGTCTCAGTGGCATGCAACACTATTCCATCCTATTGTTTTTGTTTGTTTAAATCAGGTTTCATTCTGTTTATCACAGCTCACCTTGGCCTCAACCTCCTGGGCTCAGGCGATTCTTCTGCCTCAGTCTCCCAAGTAGCTGGGACTACAGGTGAACGCTGCTATACCCAGCTAATTTTTTAATGTTTTTGTAGAGACGAGGTCTCACTATGTTGTCCAGGCTGGTCTTGAATTCCTGAACTCAAACAATACTCCCGCCTTTGGCCCCTCAAAGTGCTGGGATTATAGGTGTGAGCCACCACACCTGGCCTATTCCATCCTGTTTGACAGCCTCTCCCACTGACTTCTGGGATACCACACTCAGCTTGCTTTCTCCTGCTCCTGAGCTGTCCATTTCTGTTTTCTTTTCAGTCTCGTCTTTCTCTACTCGGCCACTAAATATTAGAGTTCCTTAAAGATTAAGAGCTGACCGGCTCCAGAACTGTATTTTATGAGCAACTTCATCTATGCCCTTGACTTCAATTACTGTATGCCAATGACTTCCACATTAATATTTCCAGCCCATACTTTGTCTCTGGCCCTAGACTTTTGTCTAATTGCCTACTCATCAGCTTCACTTGGATGTCCTAAGATTGAACCCTTCCCAGCCTCTTTCAGTGTTTTGTATCTCAGTAAATGGTACTAATAAAAAACCCAGGAGCCATCCCAGACACCTCTCTTCCTTAGTCCCTATATCTAATCCATCGTCAAACTTATTTAACCTCCGTATTCCTTGAACCTATCTGCCTCTCTTCATGTCCACTGCCATAATCCAGGGCCAATCTATCATGGGATCTCATCTGGACTAATAAAAAAAACTTTTTATAATTGATCTTCCAGTTTCTCTCCTTTTCAGCGAGAACAGTATTTTCAGAATGCACATTAGACAGATCAACTCTGACTCAGTCCTTCAAGGGCTTTTCTGTTGCTCTTTTGGGAAAAAGTCTCTAGTCATTAGTGGCCTTGTCCTCCAGGTGATGCAGCCCCAGACTTTCTTGAGTCGCCGTTCTTCTCTATGTGCCTCGCTCCCCAGCCTTCTTTGAGCTCATCTAATATATCATGTTCCATCCACAAAGCTGTCCCTTCTTCCAGAAATGCTCCCTTTCCCCCCAAGTCTGAATCCAATTCATCTTTAGATGTTGGCCTCCTCAGAGCAGTCTTCCTCATCCCCAGTTGAGGGGTGTCCCCTCCCTGCCATGCTCAAAGAGAAGCAGAAGTCTTTCCTTCAAGGCAAGTAACTCAATACCTACACCCACCAAGATGATTATTTGGTTAATTGTCTCCAAGCTCCAAAGGGGCAAAGACAGTAGTGATTCCTCTCATTATTGCTCAAGTGCTCAGCATAGAGCTCACCACACAAAAGTAGAAACTTAACATAGACACAGTAGAAACAGGCAAACGGCTCAGAAGAAAGGCAGGCAAAGAATGAGAAATACGAGGGGGACCCCAAAAATACCTTTTGGAGGGTGGACCCCTGGTAGTACAGGCTGCCCTCACTAGGAACCCATCAGCATCAATATGCCAGCTAGCGTTGTTATGAGAGGCTGTGTTCGGCTTCAGTTAATTTTTTTTCTTTCTTTTGAGATTCTTTCAATGCATTTGCCCATTTCATGATGGGTGATTTATGAGCATGCCTGCTCACACTGCTCTGAGTCTTCAGCAGTTTTGGACCCAAAACAGCATGACCTCATGCCTCACCCTCCCTATTCATCCAATCTCACCCAGAGCGCCTTTTTTTTTTGTTTCCCCGGATGAAAAAAATCCTCAAAGGGATGATTTTGCCAATGTGGAAGAGGTGAAACAAAAAAACAGCAGAAGCACTGAAAGGCATCAAAATTGATGGGTTCAAAAGCTGTTTTGAGCAGTGGAAAAGCATCTTGATAGTTACATTGCATCAGATGGAGAGTACTTTGACGGTGACTGAAGTTTAGACATGTAAGAGTAAATATACAATTTTTTGTGTGTGTGTATATTGAAGTCTCACTCTGTTGCCCAGGCTGGTGTGCAGTGGCAAGCTCACGGCCATCCCAGTGTCAACCTGCTGGGCTCCAGCGATCCTTCTGCCTCAGCTTTCCAAGTAGCAAGAACTACAGGTGTGCTCTACCATGCCCAGCTAATTTTTGATTTATTATAAAGACGAGGTTTCACCAAGTTTCCCCGGCTGGTCTCGAACTCGTGGGCTCAGGCAATCTACTCGCCTCGGTCTCTCAAAGTGCTGGGATTACAGGCAGAGCCACCGAGCCCAGCCTAAATACACAATTTTTTATAAATAATTACTGGGTTTTTTGGGTCCCTCCTTGTAGGCAATTCATAGAAAACAAAGTAGAGATGTTTTATGAGCAAATGAAAAGACGCTGTGATGACTTAGAAGAAAAACAGATCAAAACCATAATGGAATAATTCTGATCCATGAGATCAGTAAACATTTTTAAAAATGTAATATTGCTAGTATTGCCAGCAGTGAGAGCAAGCAGGTATCCCTATCACTGCTGAATGTAAACAGATTCAACCATATTGGAGGGCAGTTTGAGAACACTGTTAAAACTTTAAATGTCCATACACTTTGACTCAAGAATTCTACTTCCAGGAAACTCCTGGAGGGATATATTTCTGTAAGTATACAAAAGTGTTTGCAATGAGGATATTCGCCATAGATTTAAAAAAAAATTAAAACAAAACAAAACAACTTAAATGACCATCAGTAAAGGATTGCTTATGTCAGTTGTAACACTGGCTGTCCCCACAATGGAATACCACATGGCCCTAAAAAGAATGAGATAGGTCTGTGTGTGGTATGGAAAGAATTCCATGGAGCATTTTTGAATGAAATAAAGATGCAGAACAGTGTGTTTGGTGTGATCCCATTTGTGCAAACTTTTAAATAAAAGCATATACCTAAAATATGTTCATAACAATGTTTAGAGAAGGACAGTTATAGAATTATTACCATTTGGGGACAGGACCTGGAGTTAATGTTGGGATGGGAGACATTTATTTCCCATTTACTGCCTTTTTACTGGCATTAAAATGTGTTTTACCATATGCAGGTAATACCTTCTTTAAAGTTTAAATATTTTTAATTAATATAAGGACACAGTACAAGCAGAAATATTCTTGAAGAGTAAAGTTATTTTTCCCTTTTTACAGCATCTCTTTGAAATCTCATTCACACCATCAAAAGCTCAGAATTGAGGTAGGTTCTGGCTAAGATTTTATTGCCCTTAGTGGCAATATTGTAGAAGAGGTTATTATCTGGAAACCAAAAAGTCCATTAAAAAACCATTTGAAGTATTGCATAGGAGAAAGCTGTAAGGTCCTCACTAGGAAACAAAACATTGGAACCCCAAATTATTTTATCATTTACTATCATTACTTACAATCTCCTCTAAAGGTTTAGATGAACCTTTAACCATAAAATAGCAAAGAATTAAAAAAAAAAAAGCCATATGGGATTTTTAGCAAATGTGGTCCTGATGTCATATGTCCTTAGGTTGGCTTCTGAAACAGCTCTTAAATGCGTCCCCCACCCCCAGCCTGGCCTTGCATATCGAAAACAGCTGCGCCTATACCTCCTCTGCCTGTAAGCAGTTCCAGGGCTTCGTAATGGTATCCAGAACTACCTCACAAAAGGATGCAGGTGGCTTATGGCTCTTGCTACAGGGTGTGTTCACTGAAGGTCAGGCTTTGGCAAAGCCTGTTCGAAGGAGGAACCTTATAGCTATGTCAACGTGAGTTTATCTTCACACTCAGTTGACATCTGGCTTTTATTCCTGTTTTAGTTGTCAGTGCTGAGCATATATTTTCAGCCTAAATTATCAGTACCAACAGTGCCCTTCTCCAAGAATATATGTAAGCTTTGATTCTCATATGCTGTATCCTACAGTCTTAATGCCCACTGTTTTTAAAATTTTATTTTATTTTAAAAATTTTTTGTAGAGATGGGAGTCTCACTGTGTTGCTCAGACTGATCTTGATTTCCTGCCCTCAAGTAATCCTCCTGCATCGGCCTCCCAAAATGTTGGGATTTACAGGCATGAGTCACTGTGCCTGGCCAATGCCCCTTGTCGATGATGACCCAACCTCTTGTTTCTACAACCAGATAAAGAAGGTGGTTTCCTTACAGCAACCAAATTGCTATGTTCTAGATCTCCATTTCTTCCTTTGAAAAATGAAGGTTAAGTTCCTCCTAGAAACAGAATCCCAAGCTTTGTGCTGTTTCAGCACTTCTTAGAAGCTCTTGGGGGAAGTAACAGAGCAAACTCAAGGTGGAAGTCAGACATCACTAGCCACCATGAAATGCCTGCCAGAGGTCAGGTTTCTTTGCCATTTCTGGCCTAGTCTATGAGCTTCCATGGAAGCCCGCACGTGAGCATGAGCCCAAGTAAATCTCAGAATGTGTTTGCTCATCTGGATACCCTGAAAATGGAATGCAACTCTTTGTTTCATACTGTACCACCTTGGAGGCATCTGTGAATTCCACCTTTATTTTCAACAACCTCCAATGGAAATTCGCATTTCCTTTTGTTACAGATATAGGTAACAAGTCATAATGGTATGTGGTACTGTGGCTTTATTACCAATAGAAATCATATATGCTCCTATGACATATATTACAGAGGTTACTGAGATATATATATATAGAGACACACACACACACACACACACACACACACACACACACACACTTTGAATTGGGGCTTCACTCTGTCACCCAGACTGAAGTGCAGTGGCACAATCATGGCTCACTGTAGCTTTTGACCTCCTGGGTTCAGGTGATCCTTCTGCCTCAGCTTCCTGAGTAGGAAGCTGGGACTACAGACATGTGTGACTATGCCTGACTA
>CAUYQG010020726.1:0-25319 GCA_963574415.1 Tarsius wallacei
CACCAGATTCACTGATGTGGAGACTTGATAGTTCCACTCAGCTCTCTCCCTGGCATCTCAGACTCTGGATTTCCTGCTTTCCAGGCCTGTTCCCCGTCTTCCTCAATAGGCGAGCAGCACCACCGCCCATGCAGTCACTAGAGCCAGGACCCGCCTCTCCCTCACTCCCCACACGCAGCTCATCCGGAACCAAAACCATTGTTACACCTTGAAATCACTCACGTCAGTGCCTCAGAGCCTCACCTTAGTCCCAGGCACTATGGCCTCTTACCTGGACCTCTGCTGCAGTCATCTGACTTCCTCCTTCCCTTTTAGGCCCTCTCAATCCATTCTCCACACAGCACAAAGTAATGCTTTAAAAGCATAAATCAGATTACTCCCCTTCTTCAATCATGTGAACACTTTGTCAGTGCACTTCAAACAAAATCCGTTTCCCCTCTGGCCATGAAGCCTGTGTAATCTACCATTGCTTGCCTCTCTTGTGCTTCTCTCTTGCCAAATACATGCCATAGTCCTGCCCATTTCTCTGACTGGAACATTTCTCCTATTACTCTACGTGGCTGCTTCCTGCTTATTCTTCAGCTACAGCTCAAGCAGTGCCTTCCTAGAGAGGCCTCGGCTCACTGCTCAGTCCAAAGGTTTCCCTCCTCGCATCTTTTATCTTTGCTCCTTCAGTGCCCTCAGCACAAATATATTGATGTATGCACTTGTTTGCTGGCCATCCCTCCCAACACACCATGTCTATTTCACTTTGTGTGTGTGTGTGTGTGTATGTGTGTGTGTGTGTGTGTGTGTGTGTGTGTGTGTTGGCGTCTCATTCCATCGCCCAGGCTGGAGTGTAGTAGCATGCTCCCGGCCACCACAGCCTCGACCTGCTGGGCTCCAGTGATCCTTCTGCCTCAGCCTTCCAAGTAGCTGGAATTACAGGTGCACACTACTATGCCCTGCTAATTTTTTGATTTATTGTAGAGACGAGGTCTCACCATGTTGCCCAGGCTAGTCTCGAACCCGCAGGCTTAGGCAAGCCTCTCGCTTCGGCCTTCCAAAGTGCTGGGATTACAGGCTTGAGCCACAGCCCCCAGTCGTCTGTTTCACTTTGCATCAATGGAGAACCTGTAGAAATGGGGCCCCATTCTAGATGTAGGATCAGGCCAACATCTAACCAGCCCAGCTCTCAAGAAACCTCCAGGACAGCAGGGCACTGGGTGCTGCATGGACCAGTTATTCAGGGTGTCAACTCCAGGGCTGATGGCTAGGTTTGTTTATCATTTTTAAAATGGAGATAAAATTTATGGTGAAATGCAAAGATCCTAAGTACACAATTCAGTGAGTTTGGACAACACAACAAAAAGACATGGGGCACTTCCATCACCCCAGAAATTCCCCTCTGTTGCCTTGCAGTCAGTCCCTAACCCCACTGTTGGTAGCGGGATTTTGATACCCTCTTCTGACAAAAGCAGTGGATTGTTTCTACCATATTCCAGTGAATCCACATATCCTCAATAAGACCCAGTTCTGTTTTTATTTTCCCTTTTTTTTGTTTTTTTCTAGAGAAAGGGTATTTCTCTGTCACCCAGGCTGGAGTGCGGTAGTGCGATCATAGCTCACTGTAATCTTGAACACTTGGGCTCAAGCAATCCTCCCACCTCAACCTCCTGAATAGCTGAGACTACAAGCACTTGCCACCACACCCACACAATTTTTTGAATTTTCATAGAGACGGGGTTTCGCTATGTTGCCCAGGCTGGTCTCGAACTCCTGGCCTCAAGTGATCCTCCCTGATGATTGCTGAGATTACAGGTGTGAGCCACCACACCCAGCCCTCAATGAGACTCATTTCTAATATTCAGTATGCTAGCTGGCACAGCCTCTGTGGTTAATGGAAAAAATATATAAGCTGATGCTCTTGTAGTAGCCCTGCCTGGGGAATGGCTGGTCTGGCTGCATGAGAGCGAATAATCTCCACCTTCCATCTTGGTGTGAGTTCTCTGACAGGAGCAACTATCTGTCTCTGGAGCAGAGCTTAAACTGATGCTAAATGGGCACTCCAACATGGTGTCCTCTGGGAATGTGCTCAGTGCCATAGACGTAGCCCACAGTAGCCCACCTTAGAACACATTCTTCTCTGACCACCTGCCACCTGGCTTCAGAGACACCTCTGACCTCCCTACCCCTTCCACAGTGCAGCTGGTCTACCAGTTGTAAAAGGAGAAACAGCCCCAGAATTGCATGACCAAGGCTGCCCCCTCCTCTCTCTCTGCAGCCTTCAGAATTTCTACCTTTGATTAGAACTCCAGCTCCTGGACTCAATTCTCTTGGGCTTCCTGTCTGAAGTCCCTCTCCGGAGCACCCTGGGGGCTAAGGAGGTGGGCTTCAATTCTCTACAGTGCCCCCTTTTCAACGCCCCCTTCACTGAGCACAGAGTGCAGCACACAGTGGGCCCTCAATGAATGTTTCTTGACTGAAAATTGCTTTCCTGGCTCTCACATGGTTCTTTTATTGGGCCTATGGTATAGGCAGAAATTAGGAATGGGCCAGGTGCAGTGGCTCACGCCTGCAATCCCAACACTTTGGGAGGCTGAGACAGAAGGATCGCTTGAGTCAAGGAGTTCGAGACCAGCCTGGGCAACATAGTGAGACCTTGTCTCTACCAAAAAAGAACAAAAGAAAAAAAGAAAAAAAAAACTGGGTGCAGTGGTGCGTGTTTGTAGTCCCAGTTATTCAGGAGTTTAAGGCAGGGGGATTACTTTAGCTCAGAAGTTTGAGACTGTGATGAGCCATGACTGTGCTACTGTACTCCAGCCTGGGCAACAGAATGTGATTCCAACTCAAAGAAAAAAAAGAAAAGAAATTAGCAATGGCCTGCTGGATACCAGGAAATGAGGCTGAGTGTGAGCGGCTGTCTCAGCAGCCTGCTGGCTTTTCTGGAACACACACAGAGACACAGACACAGGCACACCAACACCCATGGCAGGAGCTCTGGCCCTATCTTGACCTATCTGCTGAGTTGCATGGGGGCCGCTAAGCCTTGGCTTTCATCTGTAAGATGTGCATCATGTCAGATGCTCTCTTGTCAGTCCAGGTCCCCTCTTCTTCTTTCTCCATTCTGCACTGGGCCCTGAAGGTGACATTTCCCAAGACCACATCTCTCACTGGGTTCCAGGACCTTCCCTCGCACCCCAGGTGGTAAGAGCTTCTTGCTACTACTTGGAAGGCTGAGCAGAAGGATTGCCTAAGCCCAGCAGGTCAAGGCTGCAGTGGCCATGAGTGTACCACTGCACTCCAGCCTGGGCAACAGAGTGAGACTCTAACTCAAAAAAATAAAAATAAAAATAAAGAGAGCTTCCTGCTGCTACAGCCCCTGAGCGTTTCATCAGCCTTTCTTGGTTCCTTTAACTCTGCCCCCCACTTTGTAAGAGTCCCTCATCAAACCCTTTTCAATTACCCCTTTGAGTGTGCCATCCGTTTCCACCCAGGACCTTGACTGCTGCAGTGACTGGTACCAGGATAGCCCTGAGAAACAGATCCTCAAGCAGGATCATGGGATTGGGCTGCTCACTCATCTTGATTAGTGCGTGAATAACCTCCTTGACAGGGGGTAGAGGACAATGGTAATCTTTGGTATGTGCTGGCATCACTGCTAGTCACTTTGTGACCATTGGTGGTAAGAAATGGCTGGTAAGATGTTGGGAGATGAAATGGCTATAGCACTTAGCATGGGGACAATAGTGACTAAGAAATAGTGACAAAGGCTGCAACATGCACTTCTGACTCTACGTCTGACAGACCTAGAAACACACACAAAGGAAAGGACAGACTGAAAGCCTTGAATTCCTAACTCAATGCAAGGATGGAAATTCAGAAAAGCTCTAGGGTGGCTCTGAAGGAAACTTTGATCTCTGTCAGCCACAGGCCAGGCACAGCTGAGGACCAAGCTCAGGCTTTTACTGCGAGGATCACAGAACTACAGAGCCAATTAAATGCTCAACTCACTAAGTCTCTTATGCTAGGGGAAGGGCACTGGTTAAGAAGGAAAGGGACCCCAAGACATGGGATGGGGACATTTGGCTAGAACTTCGAATATCAGCACCATCTGAATCTTCCTTGCCGGGGAAGGCAGCAGCCCCTGCCTTCAGTCTGAGGAAACCAGTCTTTCCAAGCATAAAAATTCTTCAGTGACTTCATGTGGGGCAGTTGCCTTATAAGGGGACCCTAGTTTTCCCCAGGATGCACCACCATCCCTTCTCATTGCCTCCAGGCCTATAATGAGAATGATATCCTAGTATGGCCCAATACAAGGCCTACTCTAGAAGGAGAGGGGATCGTTTATACACAAAGGAGTTTTGTAGAGTGTTTCTATTTAAAGTACCAAAAAACAGATGGTAGAACTCCCAGTTACATCACTCCCTCAGGATGCCATGATCAATTAGCCATTGCACTGATCCTTGAGAGTCAAAACACTGATGACCACCACCCCGTTCCTGGGCTTTATTGTAAAGAACCTTGTCATTTGGATAGAAATCTGCCAAATTGTATTGACAGGAGCCTAAGTAGCATCCAAGGGTGTTCGACAAAGAAAGACAAAATATAAGATTCCATCAGGCCCAATTGGTTGATTTGGGTGTAAGCACACAGGACTGGGGGTTGTGTTGACCTGAGCACCTGGTGCAGAATTACCAGTCTGAGTTGGGTAATTGCAACCTGGACCTAATTGTGACCTACAAAGAGGATGAGGTGCTGGCGCTTCCCTGACAAGCTATGGAGGGAGGTGGAGGGAGAGGGGAACCCCTTCACCATAGTTCCCCAAAAGCTCTGTGCTAGTTTCCCTGTATAGATTGGAGATAATGTAGAATATGCCAAATGGAATTTGGCTTCTTGGTTTCCTGACTCAGTGGGCATGAGAACCAGCAAGACAGGTCCCATGGGGGCAATTAACTACAGAGACAAGGTTCTTTATAATAAAGCACAGGGAAGGAGTAATCATTAGTGTTTTGACCCTCATGGATCAGTATAATGGCTAATTGATCATGGTGTCTCTTGGGGGATGTAGCTGGGAGGCCTACTATCTCTTTTTTTCTTTTTTTTACTTAAATAAGTAGAAAGACTACTAGGTCTGGTAGACAGAAGTCTGACTTAAGTTTTCCTGATGGGGATTCACTGCCTCTTACCTCATTCCCAAACCCTTTGACTGAGAGCAAGACTAGACCTTTTGAGGAAGGACTCTGCAAGGCTACCACAAGCATATTCTGTGAGTTTCTCCCTAAGTCTTCTCCGGCAGGATCTTTGAAAGAGGAACATCTTGATAATCCCTGGAGATTTAAAATGCCACCATGGCCCCTGGAAGCTGAAGTTAAGAGTGGGAGTTTATGGAGGTTGGGTGTCAGATGGAGTCTTAGCCCAAGTGGATTCAATGAGGCCATAGACCCATCCTGCATCTGTATATATATACACACCCAGCTAATCTGTCTTGATTTATTGTAGAGATGAGGTCTCACCAAGTTGTCCAGTCTGGTCTCAAACTCGCGGGCTCAGGCAGTCCTCTCACCTCGGCCTCCCAAAGTGCTGGGATTATAGGCATGAGCCACTGTGCCCAGACCCTACATCTGTATATTAACTGGCAGAATCCCCCCCCACCCCCGCTTTCCTGACTCAAGGACTACAGGCTTTAAAGGATTCAAAGGGTCAAATGGAAGCCCCTGAACTCAACATAAAAATAGCAAGCCACGGCTTGGTGTGGTGGCTCATGCCTGTAATCTCAGAACTTTGGAGGCTGAGGCAAGAGGATTGCTGGAGCCTAGGTATACAAGACCAGCGTGGGCAACTTAGTGAGACCTCGTCTCTACAAAAGAATAAAAACACTAGCCTGGCATGGTGGCATGCTTGTAGTCCTAGCTACTTGGGAGGCTGAGGTGGAAGAATCATTTGAGGTCAGGAGGTCAAGGCTACAGTGAGCTGTGATAGTGCCACTGTACTCCAGGCTGGGTGACAGAGACCCCAACTCAAAAACAAAAACAACAACAAACAGCAGGCCACATGCAAAACTGCATTTCTAAGGGATGTTCAGAAATTAGTGCCACCATCCAAGATCCAAAAGATGAAGAGGTATTTATTCCTATCATGACCCAGTTTAACTTACCTATCTGACGGAAGAAACCTGTTGGTTTAGAGGAATGACTACCTTACTGTAAGTTACTTGGATGCCATGCTGGTTGCAGCTGTGGTCCCAGACATGGAATGTTTACTGGAGTGAATCAGCACCATCCCTGGCCTGGTGTACATCTTTGATCCCCCAATGATTTCTTTTCTATTCCACTAAGACAGAGATAGTTTGCCTTCGTGAACATACAGCAGTACACCTTCATGTTACCTCAAGGCTTGTCTATTCTCCCAATGTCTACCATAATACAGTCCAAGGGGTTCTCAATCATCTAGTAAAACACACGTAAGCCAGCAGAAGGGGGATAAGCCCTACAATAACTCAGGGACATGCCATGTCAATGAAGTTTCTAGGGGATCCAGTGGTCTGGGTTATGTCAGGATAGCTCCTCTAAAATGAGACAAGTTGCTGAACCTTACACCGCTCACTACAAAGAAACAGGTAAAATCTTTGGCGAGACTCTGACTTTTTGAGGTCTCATATACCAGATTTGGCTGAACTGCTCTACTCATTTGCTGGAACCCATCTCCCCCCATAAGACTGGAAGTTTTGAGTGAGGCCTGCAGCGAGACAAAGCTCTGAAGCAGATCCAGGTTGCAGAGCATGCTGCCTGTCACATGAGCTTGTGCCTTGTAAGTGATGTGGCAGAAGATGCTGTATGGACAAGCAACAGGAAAATCACAGTACAGTTAGGAATCTTTGGCATTTTGGATTAAGTCATGGCCTCTTCTGCCAATAACTACTCTCTATTTACAAAAGAGCCCCTGGTTCACAAGTGGACATGGCAGAGTGCCTGACTGTGGAACACCAAGTGACCCATGCGTCTAAGACTGGATATAATTTGATCCACCTAGTCATAAAATTGGACATGCGTGGTGGCATTTTTTTTTTGACCAGTCACCAGCCTAGGAATAGCATTCTATTATTAAATAGCATAGATGAGATCAAGTCCAGAAGGCACAAGGAAATTGCATGAGCAGGTGGTTTGAATTCCCAGGGTACCTAAACTTACTGCTTCACTGATTCTTCCTCAGCCCACACTTGCTATGACGTTAATGCAGAGGAAAAAGCATAGATGTGATTTTCAAACGAGTCTGCGTGGTATGTTAGCGCAGCCACATGTGGACAACTGCTGCATGACAGCCACACCCAGGTGTCCCTGAAGGACAGCGATGGAGGGACAGCCTCTCAGCAGGCAGAACTTCTGGCCGTGCAGAGTATCCACTTTGCATGGAAGCAGAGATGAGGCTCAGATCCCCACTCAGTGGCTACCAAGTTAGCAGCTGGCTAGGGACTTAAAATCACAAAACCGAGAGACTGATGAGGAGGAGGTGCAAGGAAGAGGTATGTGGATGAACTGCTTGAAAATGGGGCATAGGTGCTGAAGCTATTTTTAATACACACAAACAAATGCCCCGAGAGGGCATCCATTGTGGAGAGGATCTCAGTAATCAGGTAGACAAGATGACCTATACTGTAGATGTCGACTTCTATCCCTAGCTACCTTGGTTCTTGCTTGATGGGCCCACATATACAGTGGCCATGGTGGCAGGGATGGGGCCTAAGCATGGCGTGGAAGGCAAAGCAATAACCCTCCAAAAATGTCCATGTTTGAATCCTTGGGATCTGTAAATATGTTATGTGTTATATATATGACAAAGGGTGAATTAAGGTAGCAGATGGAATTAAGGCTGCTAATCTGCTGACCTTAAAAATAGAGAGACTGCTGGGCACAGTGGTTCAAGTCTGTAATCCCAGACTCCTTTGGGAGGCTAAGGCAAGAGGATTGCCTGAGCTCAGGGGTTTGAGACCAGCCTGAGCAACATGATGAGAACTCATCTCTACCATAAATCAAAAAATTAGCTGGGTGTGGTGGCACATGCCTGTGTGCTGAGGTGGAAGGATCACCTGAGCCCAGCAGACTGAGGCTGTGGTGGCTGTGAGAGTGCCACTGCACTCCAACCTGGGTGACAGAGTGAGACTCTGGTTCAAAAATAAATAAATAAATAAAATATAAACAAAATAATAAAATAAAATGAGAGATTGTCCTGAATTCTCTGGACAGGCCCAATATAGTCACACAAGTCTTTAAGTGGAAGAGGGAGGCAGAAGGTTCAATGTTAGATTGATGTGCTGTGAGAGTTTACCGGCCACTGCTGGCCTTGAAGATGGCAGAGGCCTCTGGAAGATGGAAAGGCCAAGAAAACAGATTCTTTAGAGCCTCCAGAAAGGAATGCAGACCTGCTAACCCCTTGATTTTAGCCCACCGAAACCCATTTCAAACTTCTGACTTTCAGAACTGTAAGATAGTACATTGTGTTGTTTTAAGCTACTAAGCCTGTGCTAATTTGTTACAGCAGCCATAGAAAACTGACACCTGGCCGGGTTCGGTGGCTCAGGCTGTAATCCCGCGCTTTGGGAGGCTGAGGTGAGTGGATTGCCTGAGCCCGCGGGTTCGAGACCCGCCTGGGCAACTTGGCGAGACCTCATCTCTACAATAAATCAAAAAATTTGCCGGGCGTGGTAGAGCACGCCTGTAGTTCCAGCTACTTGGAGGGCTGAGAGGGAAGGATCACCTGAGCCCAGCAGGTCAAGGCTGCAGTGGCCATGAGCATGCCACTGCACTCCAGTCTGGGTGACAGAGTGAGACTCCAACTCAAAAAAAAAAAAAAAAGGAAACTGACACCTATTGGGTCGACACACTTCCCTCACCAAACTGATCTGGCAAGTGGCATTGTCGAGTGTCAACAGCAATGACTGTGCTGAGTCTCCTATATGGTACCATTTCCTAGGGTTCCCTAGGACTCTTTCATGAGTTCTATGAGGTCAAATTTTTCATATCAATACTAAGACATTATTTGCCTTTTTTACTGTCATTCTTTCATGAGTGTATAGTGGAATTTTCCAGAGGCTTCATGACAAGTATACTACAGACCAAATGCCGAGGACCTGAGAATCTGTCTTCTATTAAGAGAGTTGTAAAAATGTCAAATAATGCCATTCTTATAATTTTTGTTTTGAATACATTATTTTTCATTAAAAGTGTTATATTGGACCAGGCTTGGTGGCTCAGTCTGTAATCCCAGCACCTTGGGAGGCCAAGGCGAGTGGATTGCCTGAGCCCGTGGGTTCAAGACTAGCACGGGCAACTTGGCAAGACTTCGTCTCTACAATACATCAAAAATTAGCTGGACATGGTAGCATGCGCCTGTGGCTCCAGCTACTTGGAAGGCTGAGGTAGAAGGACCGCCTAAGCCCAGCAGGTCGACACTGGGGTGTCCATGAGCGTGCCACTGCACTCCAGTCTAGGCGACAGAGTGATACTCCAACTCAAAAAAAAAAAAAGTGTTATATTGACCAGGCACGGTGGCTCAGCCTGTAATCCCAGGACTTTGGGAGGCCAAAGCGAGAAGATTGCCTGAGCCCAGAGGTCTGAGACCAGCCTGGGCAACTTGGGGAGACCTCGTCTCTACAATAAATAAAAAAAATAAGCTGGACGTGGTAGCACATGCCTGTAGGTCCAGCTATTTGGAAGGCTGAGGAGGAAGAATCACCTAAGCCCAGCAGGTCGAGGTTGCAGTGGCTGTGAGTGTGCCACTGCACTTCAGCCTGGACGACAGAGTGAGACTCCAACTAAAAAAAAAAAAAAGTGTTACATTAACATGCAGTTGGGTTTATTCATTTCAAATATTTTAAAGTTTTCTTTTAATTTTAATTCAGTAAAATAGTTAAGTATTACCCACATTAAACAAAAACCCTTTGGGATCCTTGATAATTTTTTTTCTTGAGTTGGAGTCTCACTCTGTCACCCAGGCTGGAGTACAGTGGCACAATCACAGCTCACTACAGCCTCTTGGACTCAGGTGATTCTTCTGCCCCAGCCTCCCCAATAGCTGGAACTTCAAGCATGTGCCACCATACCCAGCTAATTTTTCAAATTTTTTTGTAGAGATGAGGTCTTGCTATGTTACCCAGGCTAGTCTCGAACTTCTGGGCTCAAGCAACTCTCTTGCCTCAGCCTCCTGAAGTGCTGGTATTATAAGCATGAGCCATTGCACTCAGCAGTGGCCCTTGATAATTAGAGTATAAAGGGCTTCTGAGACTAGAAAGTTTGAGAACCATGCCCTGTGGGGACCAGCTAATGGCAGGTTGATTACACTGGCCCCTTCCTTCATGAAGGGAGCAGCTCTTACCTCATGGTAATACATATATATTTCTGATAGGACTTTTCTTCCCTGCTTGCAATGCTTTTGCCAGCACCATAATTTCTGGACTTTACAGAATGCCTTATCCATCACTTGACCCTATACATTGCTTGCCCGTCTTCATTTATAGTGCAGGTCACACAGCAATGGTCTCACCCATGGTATACACTGCTCTTACAAAAGGTGCTGCCACCAGAAGCAGCTGCCTGCACAGAATGGCTTTAAAGCACAAGCTAGGAGACAACACGCTGTAAGCTGGATTATTGACGGGTAGGAGGCAGTGAATCCTCTAAATCGGTGGCCAGTATATGGCTCCAGCTCTCTGGTAGCCAAAACGCACAGGCTCAGAGACCAAGGGGTAGACATGGAAGAAGCCCCTCTCACTATGATTCCAAATTACCTACTGGAAGAATTTTTGTTTTCTATTACCTCAATTTTGTGTTCAATTGGTCTTAATGCCCAAAGGAGGAATACTTCCTCTGGGAAACACAGATCCAGTCCTCTTAAATTGGAAATAGTGTTTCTTCTGGTCCTTTTGGGCTCTGCAAAAGGTAGAGAGAGGGTCAACTGTACCTGATAGGTGATTGGTTTGGATTACCAGAAGGAAAATAAGTTCCTGCTACACAAGGGGGGTGGGCAGGAAGACTACGATGAATCCAGAGGATCACTGGTTATCTCAGTTCTCCCATCATGTCCAGTATTGTCAGTGGGAAACTTGGCAACCCAACAAACATAAGACCATAAGAAGCTGAATTACATAGGGATAAAGGCTTGAGGCACCCCACCAGATAAAATCCCCAATCAACCAAAGTGATGGCAGACAGTTAGAGGAACATGGGAGTGGGAGTTGAGGAAAGATGCTGTTAGGACTTAGGTCGTGTGACCAGCTGTAAACGTGGGGGCTGTACTTTTCTGTTGTTTTGTACCCCATGTTGTCTTATTTAAAGAGCCCTGACTGGTTCAAGCCTGTAATCTCAGCACTTTGGGAGGCCGAGGCAAGAGGATTGCTTGAGCTCAGAGGTTCAAAACCAGCCAGGTCAACTTGGCAGGCCCTCATCTCTACAAGAAATTAAAAAATTAGCCGGGCGTGGTAGTGCGCGCCTGTAGTTCCAGCTACTTAGAAGGCTGAGACCGAAGGATCGCCTGAGTCCAGCAGGTCGAGGCTGCAGTGGCTGTGAGCATGCCACTGCACTCCAGCCTGGGCGACAGAGTGAGACTCCAACTCAAAAAAAAAAAAAACCCCAAAAAAAGCCCTGGCTCTGGGTGTGGTGGCTCGTCCTGTAATCTTAGCACTTAGGGAAGTCAAGGTGAGAGAACTGTTTGAGCCCAGGAGTTTGAGACCAGCCTAGGCAACATAGCGAGACCTCGTTTCTAAAAAAAAAAAAAGTAGCCGGGTGTGATGGCATGTGCCTGTAGTCCTAGCTAGTAGGGAGGCTGAGGCAAAAGGATTACCTGAGCCCAGTGGGGCAAGTTTGCACTGAGCCTTGAGTGCCACTGCACTTCAGCCTGGGTGACAGAGTGAGACCCCAGCTCAAAAAAATAAAAACAAAAAATAAAAAGAGCCCTGGTGATAACTAATATGTTAGACTCCAGGTGAGGGACTGAAGGGTTACAAGAATATGATGCTGATAAGACCTTGTGTTTTCTTCTTGGACATGAGGTTTTGTTTTTCTTCCATTAAAGGAAATTGAGGTGAAATTCACATAACATAAAACGAACCTTTCTAAAGTGAACACTTCAGAGGCATGTAGTACAGTCACAATATTGTACAATCATTACAACTATTTCCAAAAAGTTTTCATCATCCCAAACAGGAATTCAGCAATTTTAATCAATAGGGACATGAATTTTCCAACCAAAGGATGAATGGATGCTGAGGAGCAGAAGGAATGGCTTTGCTTGGATCCCACCTCTCCTCTGCACCCACTCCCCCATTCCCCACAGGGGCGACCGTGCACTGGAATCGCGACTCACTCACGCTGCCTTCCCGTAGGGCTTTCAGTTGGGTTTGGACAGTAGGAGGCATCATCAGGATAAAAAAAGTCAGCCCCCTCTAGCAAGGGCTGCGTTCTGCTACCTACCCCAACTCTAGTGGGACAGCCCCCTACCATAGCGACAGCTCCCTCTTCCTACCCTTTCAGGTCTAGCGGTTGTAATGGCTCCCTGTAGTGTGAGCCCCACTGGGTCCCATCCCTGCTAGGTTCCCATAACCCTGTCCATGCCTCTGTAGTTAAGCCCTTAACTGAAGGCTCTTTGGTACGCACTTGTGTATACAGTAGGCTCTTCATACCTCAGGTTCTGTATCCCAGAATTCAACTAATCAGATTTAAAAATTAAAAATCAAGGCAATAAAAGTAATAAAAATTTAAAACACTGGTACAGTAAAACAACTATTTACATAGCATTTATATTGTATTAGGTCTTACAGGTAACTTAGAAATTATTTAAAGTATATAGCAGAATGCGTAGGTTACATGCAAAGACATTCAGCCCTCGTTATCTGTGGGGGATTCCCTCAAAGACCCTCACAGATATCAAAATCCACAGATGCTCAAGTCCCTTATATAAAATGGTGTATTTGCATATAACCTATGTATATCCTCCCATATACTTAAAGTCTTATCTCTAGATTACTTATAACAGTGGTCCCCAACCTTTTTGGCATAAGGGACTGGTTTCAAGGAAGACAGGGGGGCACGGATGGTTTCGAGATGATTCAAGCACATAACATTTATTGTGCACTTTATTTCTAATATTACATTGTAATATAATGAAATAATCATACAACTCACAATTTAAAAAAAGGCGTGGACAGAATGGTAAATAAAACAATGGGTGGGCCATGCACAGACTAAAATAAATGTTGGATTCTGACTTAAAGCCTGCTACCTGATGCAGGTGTACAATTGAAATACATTAATTCACTTGCCACTCACTGATGAGGTTGTGATATGTCTGTAAGCATTTGACTTATTATGGTCTCTGTGCAGTCAATCTCACTGCTAATGTTAATCTGTATTTGCAGCCACTCCCCAGCACCAGCATTACTGCTTCAGCTCCATCTCAGATCATGAGATGGTGGCATTAGATTCTCATAAGGAGCACGCAGCCTAGATCCTTCATGTGCACAGTTCACAATAGGGTTTGTTCTCCTATGAGAATCTAATGCCACTACTCATCTGACAGAAGACAGAGCTCAGAAGGTAACATGAGCAATAGGGAGCAGCTGCGAATACAGATGCAGATGAAGCTTTGCAGCCTGGTTCCTAAAGGTCAAGGACTGATACCGTGGCCTGAGGCTTGGGAATCCCTGACTTGTAATACCTAAGACAATGTAAACGTATGTACTTAATACAATGTATAAGACCCAATACAACATAAGTGCTATGTAAATAGTTTTTATACTGTATTGTTTTCACTTGTATTATTTTTGTGTTTTCCTAAAATATTTATATTTTTTAAGTCGGAGTCTCACTCTTGCCCAGGCTGGAGTGCAGTGGCATGTGCGCAATGGCTACCACAGCCTTGACTTGCTGGGCTCAGGCAATCTTTCCACTTCAGCCTTCCAAGTCTCTGGAACTACAGACACGCGCCACCACACCCAGCTAATATTTCTTCTATTTATTGTAGAAATGAGTTCTCATCAAGTTGCCCAGGCTGATCTCAAACCCCCAGACTCAGAATCCTCTTGCCTCTGCTTCCCAAAGTGCTGGGATTACAGGTGTGAGCCACCATGCCCAGCCTAAAATATTTTCAATCTGCAGTTGGTTGAATCCATGGATGTGGAACCCATGGATGCCAAGGGCCAATGGTACTATGACATTTTGTATCATGGACTTAAGCATCTGAAGATTTTGGTATCCGTGGGGGTCCTGGAACCAATTTCCAGGAGATACTGAGATGACTGTATCACCAGTTTCCTACTGGGACATCTATGGATACAGGAAAGGACAGTGTGGTCCTTCCCAACAATTCTTTTGGCTCCACACTCAGGTTCCAGGCTGGACAAAGGAGATGCTTTCCTGTACCACCCAGGTTTGAAGGCTGCCTGAGGAGTGTGCCAAGGCCCCACTGACCTCTGGTGGTCATTTCTGGAAGTGCACTTCGGGGTCCAGCAACTGCTGAACTGACCCCATGATAGGTTGAGTATCCCTTACCCAAAGTGCTTGCAAGCAGAAGTGTTTCTGATTTTAGACTATTCATACATACAGTGAGATGCCTTGTGGATGGGATCCAAGTCTAAACACAAAATTCATTTGTGTTTCATATACAGCTTATACACACAGCCTAAAGGTAATCTTTAAAATAATATTAGAAAATATTAATATTTTAAATAATTATGTGCACGAAATAAAGTTTTGACTGTGACCTGTCACTTGAGGTCAGGTGTAGAATTTTCCACTTGTGGCATGATGTTGGTGCTTAAAAAGTTCTGGATTTTGGAGCATTCAGATTTTCAGATTAAGGATGCTCAACCTGTATACACCTGAGCACATTTCATCCGGGGTTACTATCCCCATTTTACAGGTGAGAACACAAGGACTTCAATGACTTTCCACTGCCTTTAGTATAAAGATCAAAATCTTAACCACGGACCACAAGGTCCTATTCTTGCCTCCCCTGCCATCACTTTGACCCAGACACTTGACCTTTTCTCAGACCCCAGGTTGTTCACGTACACAGCTCCCAACTTGAATACCTGGGAACTCTCTGAGTCTTTCTCCACCTGGTTACGCCAGCTCATTCTTCAGTCCTCTCAGACATCACTTACTCAGGAAGTCTTCACCATCGCCTCCCTCCCTCCCCTCCCCCACTTATTCACCTTTCCCACAAACACACTGGGTTTTTCCAGTCTGTGTGGATATTTGATTAATGCAGCTCTCCTCCACTGGGCTGAGGGCTCCTGCTGTATCTGGGTGCCTGGCATGTGGGAATAACCACACCAACAGCTGACAGCTATTGGGCGTTTCTGCCAAGTACCTCAGGCCCCCAGACCATACTCCTTCCTAAAGCCCCTCTTCCCCAGGAAGCAGCCCTTGACTCTATCAAAAACTCACATTGATTTATTAGAATATGAAAAAGATTCAGTTTCTTTTGTATAGGCGGTAGAGTGGCAGCAGCTGCGATGGCTTTGTACATGGTTGCCAACATCATCCTTGCATGGTGACTCCTGCTCAAAATAGCACTTGCATGGAGAGGAGGATAGACAGGCTGAGGACCCACAGCCCAGCCCACTGAAAGAGGGACACTCTGACTATTGCACAATCCTGGGGGAGGGGATACCCCGGGGGAAGGACAAACACCAATAAGCCTGGGCCTGGTCATGGCGGGGTTAAGGAGCTGGGACCGCCTGTGAGCAAAGGCCTCTGGGACCCAGGCTTCTGTCCAACCCACCAGCCCCGGGGGCAGGAGCCCCAGGGGGAGGCTTTCTCCCCCAAGACTGAGCTCCACAGCAAGCTGGGTGTGAACACAGGAGGGAGCGGTTCCAGGGGCCAACCCAGGGGTGAGGGAAGGCCAGACCAGCAGGAACTAAGGATCAGGCCCACGAACCAGGCAGGCACCAGGAGGCCCAGCATCTGTGAGGTTGGAGAGACTCTTGATTGGGGTGAGGGGTCACTTCTAAAATCAGGGGCTTCCTGTACCAGTTGCAAGCCCAGCAGGAGAGGGGGTTGGACAGACAGGCATAAATGAGGGGTAATTCTCTGGAGTGGGAGGAGGGAGCTCTGTTTGGCAAGGGGTTTTCAAAATGCTTTAAAAACAGGAGTGTCCTCTGTGCAAACAGGATCCTACATGGAAGTGTGAACAAACAAAACAAAAAGGAAGCCATTCTAGAGTCCCAAACAGCCTCTCCCCTGGCAGCAGCCCCTGAAGAGCCCAGTGGTCCCCATATGAGCACAGTTCAGAAAGCTCTGGATCATGTCACCATCACGGTACACAATGCCCCAGCTCCAAGCAGAGAAGCTCAGAGATGCCTTCAGCCTGCAGCTCTGAGTGAGGACAGGTTCAGTGGCTGGCCAGGGTGACAGGGCTGGCAGAAGGAGGGTTAGACCCCTATGGTCAGTGATCCTTCCCCCAGTCACATGCCTGGTATCAGGAGGGCCTGGCCTAGGAAGGATGGGGCCACAGCTGAGCCAGAGACTCTTTGGTTAGAAATTAAGATTGGTCTGAATGAGGAGGATGATGAGGCAAAGAGAGGGGCCTCTGAGGCCCTAGTCCAGGTAAGGGAGAGAGACTGGATCTGGGGAAGAGGCCGGGCACGCCTCACCAGCCCCAGCAGTTCTGCCAAATGGATTGGGAGGCAGTTCTAGTGGGGAGGACCCTTCCCACGAGGCAGAGGAAGCCGTGCTGTGCTGGGGCTGTGGGCCCAGCTGCCATGCAGTGGGGAGAGGGGCAGGACCAATCCAGATCAAGAAGGGCAAGGGGAGCCCCCAGCAGTCCCTGCTCTGGTGGGAGAGTCTATGATGAAACGGATGCTGCCCGCTGGCTCTGGCGCTACTGCCCCTTGGGGATGAACGGCTCTCCCTCCCCAGGTTCGGGGTGGGGGCCTGGGTCACTGAGGCAGCGCTGTATCCTCTGGGAGCTGGGGCTGTCACTCGGCCCAGGGGTGAAGACATCGTCAGTGCCTGGGGACGAAGTCTCCTTGCTCCGCATCATGATGCCCCCGTCATCGTCGTCGTCGTCCTCAGCCACCCTTGCTGGATCCTGGCTCAGCCCCAAGATCTTGCCTTTCAGCTCCTCGTTCACCAGGTCCACAGACTCAGGTGACTGTGGGGAGGCTGGGTCGATGGTGATGACAGGCAAGTCTGCCTTGGGCTCATAGGCCAGAGGGTCTGGGGATCAAGAGCAAGGCACAGCTGGGTACTGCCCCTCAGCCCCAGCACCACCCACAGGCCTGCCTGCGAGTGCAGGCATCCCGACATGACTCAGAACCACATCTATATGGGGCTTTATGGCCCTACATCCCACCTCTTTTCTTCCTCAGACTGTGGCCCTCTCCTCTGACCAGGGGATCTTAGAGGTACCCCTTCACAGGTCAAGAATTGGGGCTCTTCCCTGAGTCACTGACTGCCCTGGGGCTCAGTCCGATAAGGCCTCCCCCTATTTCCGCACATATTCTAGAGATCCCAAAGGTGCAAGCCTTCTGTCTGCCTCCTGGCCAGGTGCCCTGGCTGCTTCTAGCTCCCTCCTCAGTTCTCAGCAAGAGCCTTGCTGAGAGCACCTTTGTCCCTGTGGATGGCAGCAGGGCCATTCTGCCCCCTCTTGTGAACCTCTAGCTGCACTTGACACAGAAGCAGCTCATGGCTTGGGAAGAGGCCCTGAGGTCAGCAAGGGTGAGGTCTGTCCTCCCTACTGTCTCTGAGGCCCATTCCTATGGGAACCTCTTCCTCAGGAGGTGGCACAAAGCCCCTAGCCCGGAGGCCCCTTGTCAGGCCCCTTACCTGAGCCAATGCGGGCCCGCGACATGGTTGGTGAGTCCAGCTTGTGGGCTGGCACCGTCAGGTAGTTGTTGATCTGACAGAGAGAGCAGACGGAGTGAGCGCAGGCAGCTGGGCAGAGGCAGCCCCTCTGTGTACCCTCTTTTGGCATGCTAGGGGTGCTTGCTCCCTCTTCCTTATAGGCACTCACGCTGGTCCTTGAGGGGTTCTTGAGGGCGTGTACTAGGCTCTCGTCAAGTGACCTCTCTGGGCAGCCTAGAACACACCTGCACTGCCCCAGCCTCTAGCTCCAGCCTACCCCTGCCCTGAGGTTCCAGACCCACAAAGCCAACTCAGGAGTGGACATTCAGGCCCCACGGGCCCCTGAGTATCTCAAATCCAATAGGTTGACACTGAGCTCAGCTCCTCACCTTCACTTGAAACCTTGTTCTTTCCTGGGGGTCCCCACGGGCAGTCACCTCTCTCAACTCCCCCAGTCAGAAGCCTGGAAGTGACCCTTGACTCCTTCTCTTCCCTCAACCCACCTCAAACTGACGACCAAGTCTTGCTAGTTCCCCCTCCTCAACGTCCCTTAAATCTACCCACTCCTCTCCATCTCCCCTGCCACCGCCCTAAGCCAGGCCACCCCCACCCCTGTCACTCCCTTGCTTAGGACCCTTCATGGCTTTCCATGCCCTTGGGATTGAGCTCAAACCTTTCCACCATCAACAAGCATCCTCGAAAGTCAAACTCTCTGTTCTAGAATGGGCACTTTTCCTCAGGGGGCGTGGTGGAGCGGGAAGAACTCAGATTCTCAGAGAAAGGCAGCACCTTCTGCTCCAGCTGCCGGGCCTTCTGCCTCCGGAGCAGCATCTGGTTCCAGGCCTCCTCGTAGGGGTCTGCCACCAGCGTGTGTCTGTTGTAGGACCGAAGCTGTGGGAGGAACAGTGTCAGGGCAGGCCCTGGAAGCTGGCCTGGAAGGCTCTGGCCATGTGTAGGGGGCAGGGCAGAGGCTGGGCCGGGGCTCCGGAGTGGGGGCCAAGGGGCATGTGCAGGGGAGGGCTACCATGGAAAGAGGTACAGGGTTCCTCTGCTGTTGGGGAGCTGGACTGGGGTGCAGACCCTCACCCGTTGCCTGGTCTTCTGCAAGTTGTTCCTCAGGATTTTGCGTATCTCCTCCTCTTTGTCCTTGGACAGTGCTGGCAGGATGCGCTCAGCAGTCAGGGACTTGGGGTGGATATTCCTGGGACAACAGAGCACAGGTTAGGTCCCAAGAAAACTCTTCCAACCACTGGAGGCTGCTGGGCTGGGCCCGAAGGAGGTTACCCTTGGCCTGGCCCAGGTAGGCAACTGAGGCCTTAGGCCCTTGGTGTGGCCTCACAGCTCTCTCATCTACCCTGACACAAGTGGCAGAGACACCCCGTCAAGGCGTTGGTGTGTGGGTGTAGAAGCTGCCCAGTTGGCCCTTGGTACTTACTGCATGGAGACAGTAGAGACGGCGGAGGGGATCTTGCCCATGCCCCCGCTTTCCACCAGTTCGATGGCCTGCTTCATCTCCATCTTGTGGTAGAAGGCGATGAGCTGGGGCTCCTTGGAGCGCTCGCCGGCGATCAGACACTTCTTCACATACTTCTTATTAAACCGGTTGAGCCTGTAGGAGGAGGAAGGAGATGGATGGAGCTAGCTCCCAGAGGCAGGGAGATGCCCAGGCCCTGGGAGACCCCCACCTGCCCCTCCCCGCTCACCTGCCCGCCCACCAGGACTGCCACCTACTTGTCCTTCCAGTGGTGGTGGCCATAGTGACCACAGATGTCCTCGATGCCTGTCAGAAGGTGGTCCAGGAACTGAAATGGGTCCAGGGCCAGGTCAAGGCTCACTGTTGGACGCCTCCCTACCAAGACCTCTGAATAGCCCCCCTTCTTCCTGAGTTGGAGTTCTGCGAGGCCCAGCCCTGTAGTTCCAGGAGTAGCCAGGAGGTGGCACCTACACCTCACTCATTCAGAACCCCAGTGGAACCAACCTGAAGCACCTCAAACCTTTTGCCCTGGTGTTTGGCTGAGCCCTCTTCTCTGAACCCACCTGTGCCCAATGCCTGGGACCAGTTCCAACTAGGGGCAAAGATGGCGTAATGCCCCCTCCTCAGGCTCCCAGTTGTCCACACTATATCTTCCCCATGGCTAGACCCTGGTGGCCTCAAGGGAGCACCCCAGCACTGGCAAGAGGGAGCAGAGGGCTGACTGAGGGTGGAGTGGACACTTGAGGCCTAGCTGTTCCCCAGCTCCCCGAGCGTTCTCCTGCACTGAGGGCCCAGCCCCAGCATACAGTACCTGGGTGTGGATCTCCTCGTTGATGGAGCGCTTTGTCTCTTGCTTTTTCTTCACAGCCAACAGGTCTACCAAGGGCCGAATAGTCATTCCCTGGGGGAACAGGTGGGTATCAAGCACTCCATTTCCGCTACCCTGGCAGGGAGGCTGTGGAACCTCCCACTTCCCCCAGGGTCCCTGAGGCTAGGACCCTCTCTGCTCGGCTCTCTTCCAGGACCCAGTGGGGTTAGACCTCCCCAATCTCCATCCTAGCACTTATCTAAAGTCAGGAACTGAAGGCTTTCTTCTTCCTGGAGACATAGCCAGGGGTTTGACAGCTGAATGACCGTCATGCTTGTCATTGAGTCTGGGCCAGGGGTCAAAGAGGTTAAGTTCAGATGCAGGCTCCACTAGACTCACTCTGCAACCCCAAGGAAGTCAGGCCTCCTCGCATACGGGAGGACCACCTCTGCCCGGTCTCCTTCACAGGACTGCTAGGGAGTTTGACTGCACACCTGCCACGCGGCAGACCCCGTTGTAAGTCTTCTAATAGTACTAGCTCTTCCGTACCCACAACCACGTTTAGAGGTGGGTCTCTTCATTGTCCCCATTTTGCAGATGTGGAAACTCAGGCTCAGAGAGGTTAAGCAACTTTCATAGGTCCCACAGAAGCAGTGGAGCCAAAATTCAAACCCAGGAAGGCTGGCTCCAGAGGGAGTCCCCACCCCAATGCTGTCTTCAATGAAAATGGGCTTAGAAAACCATTAGTACATATAACTGCAAAGTCAAGGCGAAAAAAATATTTTTGAAGATGGAAGTAGAGCAAGAGGACAAAGGAGACAGCTCCTCTCCTTTTAAAGGACAGAAAATAAGCCAGCCCCAGGAGGTTTCCGCTATCTTTTTTCCTCTTGAGAAGGCAGGTATGTCCCATATAGGGCTTTCCGAGGATCAGTGCCCAGCAAAGATAGAGGGGATGGTAAAGAAATCACGGTCCAGATAGTGTTTCTCACTTGCCCAAGGTCACAGAGACTCAGTTAAGGCAGAACAATCTACACCATCCCAGTCGGCTTCCTTGGGGACTCTGGGAAGAAGGGTGGCTCTCAGCTAAGCCTAGGTCATTTAAATGCACAGAAATCACTGACCAGAAGGTTGGAAGAATTCCTGGGGATCATCTTGCCCAGTTCCCTCACTTCACAGATGGGGGCTGAGATCCAGAGAAGGGAGGGTCTTTCCCAGGGCCTCCCACTGCCTGGCTCAGAGTCCTTTCCAGTTCCCCATGCTGTGCTATTATTCTCATGTTACTGATGCAGAAACTTAGGTCCCGACATACTAAATCTCTTGCCTACAGTCCTACAGTGAGTTGATGGCAAAGGCAGATCTCGGGCCTGCTGTCAGTACCCACTTCTCTTATTGCTATCTCAACTCCTAATTAAGTCAGGTGGCATTCTGGCTACTTTACATTCTGATCAGTCACTTTGCAATGACTCATTATTACAACTCTCAATTTACAGTTAAGGAAACTGAGGCCCAGAAAGAGGGACTGGCTTGTCCTAGGTCATGCAGCAAGTTTGTGGTGGAGCGGGGACTAGAATCCACAGCCCCACTTGGAGTCATACACTTTCCTCTCTTTCCATAGGAACAGCGTAAGGTCCCCAAGGCAAGGGTCTGTTCCACCCTGGCCCAGCACCTGTACAAAGACGGTGAAGAAGATGACAGTGATGATGGCAGTGAGGAACAGGTCACACATGGGGAAGTGCTTCTTGTCCAGGAGGTAGCCCAAGGAGAAGGCAATGGCCCCTCGCAGGCCCCCGTAGGCAATGATGAACTGGTCCTTGGGGGTCAGCTTCACGATGCGAAACTTGTTGATGAACCAGGTCAGGCCCAGCACACCTGCGGTGGGGAGGGGTAGATGAGAGGTCAAGTCAGGTTGTCCCCAGCCTTTCCTGGCTTCTGCACCAGTGACTTCTCTGCATATCCGAGAAGCCTCCACTACTAAGCCCACCTAGCTGGGCTGCCTCAGCCCAGGGTGCCTAATCCCTCAATCCAAGAGCTGGGTGGATCCTTAAGGGGGTTCCCCAACCTGGATGAGCTTTCGAGGTGCCACAGAGATCTCTAGTGGCTGGAGGATGGATGATGGGGTGAGGGAAGAGAAAAGATGAAACAAGATTGATCACAAGTTGATACTTGCTAAATATGAGAGGTACGTGAGGGATCATTATTCCATTCGCTCTACTCCTCTACAAATTTGACATTTTTCATAATAAAACATGAAAGATGCTGGGTGTGGTGGCTCACACATGTAATCCCAGTACTTTGGAAAGCTGAGGCAGGAAGATCGTTTGAGCCCAGGAGTTCAAGACCACTCCGGACAACATAGTGAGACTTTGTCTCTACAAAAAAAAAAAAAAAGTTAGACAGGCATGGTGGTGTGCACAGTCACAGCTACTCGAGAAGCTGAGGCAGAAAGATCACCTGAGGGAGTTGAGACAGCAGTGAGCCAGGTGATCATGCCAATGCACTCCAACCTGGGCAACACAGACTCAGACTTAACAACAAAAATGAAAGATGCAGAGGGTTGGGTCCAACATCTACCCACAGAACCAGAATCCCTGGAGGATGAGGCTCAGGACTAAAGGGGATTTTTAGAAGTACACCAAGTAAATGAGACACCCAGCCAGGCTTGGGGCCATAGACCTAACCTTCATTTTAGAGAGGAAGTGAGTGAGATCCAGAGAGGAAGTGATCCAGTCACTAAGGTGGGGTGTGTCTGGCACCTGTGGGTGGAACCCAAGGACCCATGTGCGCACTGGGCTGCAGTGGCTTCGCAAATGCTTATGTTATCTGTGCCCGAGACAACACAGAGAACACTCAGCTCAGACCCACAGACCTGGGTCCCCTTCTCAGAAAACCCACAGGCTCAGACCCCTTCACTCTGACATAACACAACTCTGTCTCCAGAGTTCACAGAGGCACTGTGAGCACTGGCTTCTTCCCCCTCACGGTCCATCACAACGTCAGCATTGCAGAGAGGAGGAATGTGGAAGCCCCTCCTGTCCAGGAGTCAACCAAGGTTCCCCACCACATACATACCACATACACACAGCCCGGCCCCTCCACACAATGTGCTACACACCACACACACACACACACACACTCACACACCGTAGTCCTTCATATAATGCACTGTACATACACCACACACACACACAAATACACACCATAGTCCTTCATACAATGCACAGTCCTTCATACAAACACACACACACACACACACACACACACACACACACCTCACAGCCCAGCTCCTCCACACGACACACATCTCATGGCCTCCCCAGTCCCCGACCTGGCCCTGCCCGCCCCTCACCCAGTACTCGGGCGATGAGGCAGAAGAGCAGTGTGCTGATGACAAAGGTCCAGTTCCAGTGGTGGGAACCAGCCACTGTGGAAACCCCGAGGAAGATGAAGATGAGGGTCTCACTGACACTGCTCCACATCTTCAGGAAGTATTTGATGGTGGTGTGGGACTTGTGGGAGATGTTGGCTTCCACGTAAGGGCGCATCACCACTCCTGAGGCAATGAGTCTGGGTTGGGGAAGAGCGGGGGTCAGGGCTGAGTTGAGCTGCACCTCCACTGCCAGGCCTGACAGCGCCATGATGAAGGTGCGTGTACTGAGCTACTCTGTGGGCCAGACACCCACTGTGGGCCTCACACACTTGCTCCCGCCCAACTCTCACATCGACCCTATAGGCACCAATGTATTCTTGCATCTTTCAGAAGAGATCTGGCTCCAGGGGAAACAAAGTCACCTGCCCAGGGTCAGGCTACTAGTGGGCAGCAGAGCTCAGATGCTTTGTCCAACTCCATGGCATGTACTTTCACGTCATAGTCACACTGCCCCTCTGCCCAATGTGAGTTCATAACACACATCGTGGTCTCTTGGACTTATTCCCAAGTGTGGCATCCCCTTGGTGCACAGGGATCCTCACAGGAAACTTCGTCTCCAACAGCAGTCCAAGTACTCCCTACCTGGTGCCCACATCTGGCTGTGCTGTGAGCCAGGCCTCCTTGCCATTACCCTGAGTTGCGTCTGCACCAGAACACCTTCCCACCTTGCTGCCTCTCCAAATCCTACTCCCTCAACTTCGAGCCCTAGCAGAGGCTCTGGATCTCCATGACTCGGGCCTGGTGAGACTCCCCACTTCAACAGAAGATTTTAGCCCCCTTCCTGGTGGAGGAGCGAGTGACTACCTGTGTCCAGCAAGAGTCATGGGACTCTCTTTGAAACAAATGAAGGAAAGAAGCAGTAGGGCAGAGATGTTCCCAAACTTTAAGCTTAGCAGCTTCCAAGGTTCTACCCTCCTTTCTCTGCGTTGCCCTAATGTAGGCCTTGATTGCCTCACCTTTTCACAGCCAGAAATGCCCTCTCCAGATTCCTGGATGCCACAGAGCCCAGCAGAAGTGTCCTTCTTTTAGGACATCTCCAATGAGCTTGGCAATTTAAGTAGCTACCAAGCAAGTCTGAACCTGCAGCTTGTGTCACATCCCTAGGGCTAGAAGCTGGGCCCTGGGGAGCTCCATGACTCTCAGTCTGGGGAATTCAAGCTGGCAACCCCCATCAAGTCCGCTGCCTGCCACACCCAGACTTACGCCATGATACCAGACAGATGGAAGAGCTCGGCTGATAGATAGGCCATGTAGCTGTAGAGGAAGACGAAGAGCGGCTCGATGACACGGATATGGGAGGTGAATCGAGAGGTGAAGGCTGCAATGACCCCGTAGACCACGCCCACAAACACCCCGCCTAGGGCCACCACGAAGAAGCTCAGGAAGCCGAGGACGATGTCCACGATGCCCACGTGGTCGTAGCTGGCAAACTCCTCAAAGAGGTGATACAGGACCTGGAGAGGGTGTACAGGCTAGTGGGTGGAAGGAAAGGGCCCTCGCCCCATGGTTCCCTGGGGTCCACCCAGAGTGATCCCATCCCCTCCTTTGACCATGGCCACAAGAAAAGGCCACATGGTAGCAGAGAAAGCCTAATGCCAAGCAGGTACTTAAAACCACAGCCTAAAGCCAGAGGGGCTTGCTTTGGGCCTACAACATGCCACACTGCTGAAGGGCACAGACACTGGAGTCAAACTGTCTGGTCTAGAATCCTGGTTCTGCCACTCCCAAGCTCTGTACAAGGGGGAAATTATTCACGCTCCCTGTGCTTCAGTTCTCCCACCTATAAAATGA
>CAUYQG010020728.1:0-41815 GCA_963574415.1 Tarsius wallacei
CCGACACACACACAAAGAAAAGGGCAGTGCTACTTGGAAGGTTGAGGTGGAAGGATCGCCGGAGCCCAGCAGGTCGAGGCTGCGGTGGCCGGGAGCGGCCACTGCACTCCAGTCTGGGCGACAGAGTGAGACTCCAACTCAAAAAAAAAAGGCGGGGGGCGGTGCTTGCGACTGAGCTTTGTAGCAATTGACGCCAAATCCCTCGTCTGTGACGTTCAAATCCTCTCTCCCCCTATTGGAGGCCTCATGACCTTCATCATAAACGGGTTGACATGAACCCACACAATATTCAACACTTAGCCCCAGGATCGTACATGCATACGTGTGCGAAGAGGCAATGTAGCACAAAGTTAAGAAAAAGGAGCTTGAGCCAGACGACTTGAGTTTACAGTATTGCGTACCAGGAAGTCAGTGCCTCGGCCTTTCTGAACCTGGTTTCCTCCTGTAGAAAATAGGGCTAAGGCCACTTCGGTGGCTCACGCCTGTAAAATCCCAGCACTTTGGGAGACTGCGGCGAGAGGATCACTTGAGACCAGGAATTTGAGACCAGCCCGAGCAACATAGCCATACCTAGTTTCTGCAAAAAACACAAAAATTAGCCAGGCATGGTAACGCACCTATAGCAGCTACTTGGGAAGCTGAGACTGAAGGATTGCCTGAGCCCGGGAGATCAAGGCTGCTGTGAGACAGTGATGCACTCTGGCCTGGGCGATAGAGATTCCAACTCAAAAATAAACAAGTAAATAGAAAATAGGCATAATAAGAGTAGCTACCTAAGAGGATTGTCGTAAAGAATGAATGAACTGATGCCTATAGAGGTTCCTGAACAATGCCTCACACATAATAAATGCTTTTTAATTATTAGTAAATATGTCAGGAAAATCTGGCAAGGGGGTGGGGAGAGCTTAAAATAAAAAGGTGGTGAATTGTTATGCCTCAAATTCATAAAAATTAAAGAAATAGAGTGTCAATGCCTACTTCCCAAGTTGTATTTCTTGGATAAGTATGCAAAACGTAGCTTTTCTTTCTCACATTATTAAAGTAAGAAACTTAAAGTAGGTCTGCCTTATAAACTGAGGCAATTATCCAGATACTCAAGGCTGAGTTTATTCTAGAAAATTGATTTTTTAACCTGGATTAATCAGAAGTGTTTCTCAATTCTCCATGTTGCTGTATTCTAGTAATCTTCCTATTAGGATGAATTGGCATATCTTCTGATGTAGTCAACTTTGGCAAACCAAGCAAACACATTCAGGGAGCAAAATAAATTAGTTCATGAATGTACTGGTTGGGCCGCTGGACTCTTTGGAGTCAAGCTCTTACACAAGGTTTCATAGCATGTAAGATGAAACTAGAGCAATAATATTGCCTTATAAATCCTTGAATTTGTCCATAAAATACAGCTACATTATTTTTGTATAAAACATAATAAAATAACACATGTATAAATAATAGAATTTTATACAGATATGCAAAATATAATTTTACAGTTTTTTGGTTTTGTTTTTGTTTTTTGAGTTGGAGTCTCTGTTGCTCAAGCTGGAGTGCAGTGGCATGCTCATGGCCACAGCAGCCACAACCTGTGGGCTCAGGTGATCCTTCCACCTCAGCCTTCCAAGTAGCTGGAACTACAGGCATGCACCACCACACCTGGATAATTTTTTGATTTATTGCAGAGATGAGGTCTCCTCAAGTTGCCCAGGCTGGTCTCAAACCTGTGGGCTCAGGCAATCCTCTCACCTTGGTCTCCCAAAGTTCTGGGATTATAGGCATGAGCCACCACGCCTGGCCTACAGTATTCTTAATTACATCACCTTATCTGTTGGTTTCATAGGCTATCTTGTTGAATTCTTATGAAGTAAAATATAAGTATGAGATAATTTGTCCCAAGATGTTTATCTCAAGCTACAATATTTTGTATAGGTTATTCTTGGCTAAACATATCCAGCAATCATCAAATATATCATGTGTATCTAATAGGTCAAAGATACTAATGGGGTGGCTTGTCATTGAAAAACTCTATTTCATATGACTTTTTTAACCCTGTGCAAGTATTATTTTGTTTAAAATCAACAACAGAAGACCTAAACAAAGATAGTTACTCTCCCCATGAGGAAACCATGTTAAAATTGAGAATAAGGACAGATACTAATATCAAACTAAAAATATCATGTTTTATAGGCACATCTGAGTGATATAAATAGTAAGTGGCACAGGTATTCAGAGGAAGAGATTATTTTCAAGGAGAAGGTAAAAAACTAAGCTGGGTCCTAAAGAAGACATCCTGCAAACTGAAGAGTGATAATGTGGCAACCGCCTCTTAGTTTAAAAAATAATAATAGTCTAAAAAGCATTATTGCTTATAAGAAAAGACAGAAAGCCTTGCTTTGATCACTAAGTATCTCTTCCTGTAATTCTCAAATCAAGCCTAAGGTCACCATACAGTTAGCTCATCACGACAATCAAACTATTCAAGATGCTCAGAGGAATTTAAGATGTAATATAAATCAATTTTCCCTTCGTTGAATGTACATCAGTCAAGCATAAAAGCAGTTTTAACCATATAAATTAGAAAATTTGACATTTATGCATTAAAAGCTAAAGCATCCAGGCTACCTAACAAATGGAGATCAAAATATCAAAAATGTATTATCTAAAGCCTCAAATCAAACTCCAAAATTCATCCCTCCAAATTGTACCTTACCAAACACACAGAGCTTTAGCTTAAAATAAATTATATTCTCCATCAAAAAGGGTTAGTGTGGCCTATATTATAGCATGTGAGAGAAGATGCTATTAGAAATATCCAGAAGAGAGTAGAAGCATAGACCGTACTACCAAAGGCACAATCAGAGTAAAATAAAACAAAACAGGCTCTATAAATCCAAGAGTCAACATTTCTAGAATTGGTCTGATTTCAAATATTTTGTCACCAAGATGTCCTAGACATTTTAATATTTGTGGATCCAAATTATACTTACACTACAACAGATTGATACAAATCCATTATAGTACAATCCACAAACTCATGCAAATCACCATTCTAGTATAAGCCTTTTGTTCAAGGACACCTGTTCTGAGTTTTTACTTATAAAACCGTTTATCACAGATGAGGCCTCTGAAGGAAGGGTAAATGTTGCTTTCCAACCACAGCTAACTAGGAAAGAAATGTTTTGAAAGAATCTTGTTACCTAAAGTGTTTTAATAAATATTTTTAAAGGTCCTATTCTAATGACACTCTTATAGAGTCCTCTTCCCCTCATCCCTTTCCATTTCTAAAAGTTACTAAAGATCTCAGGTATTTCACAAATTATTTCCATATGTCACCATTTCTTCAGAGTAGTTTTGTTATATAGATAATTTTCACAACAAAAATCCTTTATTTTCTAACATCAGTTGTGTTTTTCAGCTCTGTAATTCAAGCGCTGTTGAATTTCAAGCTGTAGCTAACATCATATAAGTGCTTTACATAAAACAGAAGGGTAGGGAAGTAAGTGAAGAGAATTCAGCATAGCACTTTTAGTAGGAAAAATATAAAGCAGGGAAATATCAAGTTCTGGCCAGCACATCAAGAATGGTATGACAAAGTCAAAGAACTTCAATCCTATACAATAATCTTCTTAGGTAACTGAAAAATGCCTAGAGAAGGAGAAACAGGAAGATAAAATAATTCATGGAAACCTTAACCAAAAAAAAAAAAAAAAGACTTTAACTTCAATTTAAGCTTAGGAAGATTTGAAAGAAAAAAAAAAGCTTGTAAGTATTGAGTCACAGTGTGACCCAAAAAATAATACCTGGCTTCATTAGGTACACATAACATTTCTTAGAACCATATACAGGAGTTTTCTTCTGACAATCCCAAGTAATTTAATCTCGTGATAGTATGATAAAAATTCATACAGCTATTTTTTCCCCCCCTAAAATATTTTCTAAGTGTTGGCTCAGTCGTCCCTAGTCTTCTGTCAGGATTGCATAAGATAGTAGTTACTATGTAAGGCTGTCAGTTTCCAGGGTAAATGGTGCTTACAACTGAAATTTGATGGTTACAATTTTAGTCTTGATGAAAGGGGAAAGAAAAACAATCCTAAGAAAGGGGAGATAGAAGAAGAAAAAGAGATTCTTCATCAACAGAAAACGCTATAATATTAAAGAGCTATTTTGAGATAAGTGAACAAAGATTTTCTAACGTAGATGTAACAAATAATTTGACCTCACTTTTGATGTTTGGCCATTGATAGCATTTGAGTGTCCACCCTTTTCTCCACCACCACCAAACACCTAGCACTTTAGATAAGGAAAGCCATGGGCATCTCCTGAGCTCTTGGCACTGGCAGGAAGCTTGAATCCCCCTTATCCAAACATGGGAATGCTCTCTTGCCCTACTTCCTAGCCACTAAAAGGCCCAACTTCCTCTCTGTTCCTCCCACTTTGGAACAGCTTGCATCTATCCTGCTTTCCCCAGAAGTCCTATGTATGAGTAATAAAATTTGTTTCAATGTGAAATGTCACCAGTCTTGACATATGACCTATTAATTGGGTCCATCATTCTCTGTGAGGTGATCATAAAACAGTGGGACAAAGTAAAAAAGACAACAGCTGCCCACAGAAGGGTATGTGTTGAGGGAAGGAATTATACATTAGGAAGGATATTTATAGAAAGACGGCATTATATATATAGTTAACCATAAATTTCTCTATTTTGCTTGGGCATGGCACTATTTCCATCACTACAAAAAGAGACAGCAAGCTCCATTTTGAACAATTAAAATTCTTTGGCTTATTCATGAGGTTGGGGGATGGAGGAGGGGGAGAAATCACTGCATGGTGACATCAGTTATTTTCAGGTACAGATAAAATTACACACATATGTGTCTGAAGATTAGGGTCTATTCGGCCTATTCAGATCAGTGTTTCTTCACTTGGAGTTGTGATATTCTGACAGCTAATACTTTGTAGTAAAAAAATAAGGGGGGGGATTTCTATCCCTCAAAGTAGAAAAGCAAAACAATCGTAACAACTTGCAAAAGTATGATTCTTTGGTATTTAACCAAATGAAGAGTCAGAATAAATTTGTCCACACATTCAGGGTGATTCTCCACTGTGAAGTCTCTGATGTCTAATAAGGGCTGAACTACATCTGAAAGCTCTGCCACATTTATTGCACTCACAAGGTTTCTCTCCAGTGTGGATCCTCTGATGTTGAGTAAGATGGGCACTTCTACTGAAGGTTTTCCCACACTCCTGGCATTCAAACGGTTTCTCCCCAGTATGAACCCTCTGATGTTGAATAAGGGATGAACTCTGACTGAAGGCTTTCCCACAGTCTTTACAGGTGTAGGGTTTTTCTCCAGTGTGGATTTTTGTATGTTTTATGAGAGTTGAGCTCTGACTGAAGGCTTTACCACATTGTTTACATTTGTACGGTTTTTCTCCAGTATGAATTCTGTGATGTCGGATAAGGGCTGATCGATCACTAAAGGCTTTCCCACAGTCCTTACAGGTATAAGGTTTTTCTCCAGTGTGAGTTCTTTGATGTTGATAGAGGTGTGAGCTCTGACTAAAGACCTTGCCACATTCATTACACTCATAGGGTTTCTCTCCAGTGTGAACAAACTGATGGACAATAAGGGAAGAGTTGTGACTGAAGGCTTTCCCACATTCACTGCATTTATAGGGCTTTTCTCCAGTGTGAATAAAATTATGTTCAATAAGGGACGAATTATGACTGAAGGCTTTACCACTTGCATTACATTCATAAGATTTCTCTCCAGTATGAATTTGTTGATGTTGAACAAAGTGTGTTATCTGAATAAAAGCCTTTCCACATTCATTACATTCATAGGGTTTCTCTTCAGTATGGATTCTGTGGTGTTGAATAAGAGATGAACTGTGATTAAAGGTTTTGCCATGTTCATTCCATTCATACGGTTTCTCACCAGTATGAATTCTCTGATGCACCGTAAAGGCTGAATAATTACTGAAAGTTTTTCTACATTCACTACACTCATAAGGTTTTTCTCCATTATAAATTTTCTGATGTTGAATAGAAGGTGTATTCTGAATGAAGGCTCTTTCATGCACATTATGTTCCTTCCCACTGTGAGTACTCTGATATTTGGTGAGGTATGAATTCCAGTTGCAGGCCTTTCTATCTTCGTAAGATCTCTTTTCAATATTAGTTTTCTGATATTCAGTGTAGTATGCACTATGACCAAAGGCCTTCTCATATAGATTACATTCCGAATTTTTCTCTCCAGTATGAACTATACAATGTTGAATATATACTGAGTAATCACTGAAGACTTTACCACATTCATTACATTGAAGAACTTTCCCATTTGTGTTGTCTTTCTGATGTCTGGCTAATTTTGAATTCTGTTTGAAGTTCCATCCCTGATTATCATAAGTGTAAAGTCTCTCTTTTATAGGATATCTGGATTGTATAACAAAGTCTGACTTTAGACTAACATGTCTGCCAAATCCAATACATTGGGGGTTATTATCTGCTATAGTTCTTTTCCCACAAATAATTGTTGCTTGTTTCCAGAGTCCCACTTGAGTCCCCTGTTCAATCTCTGAGTAATTTTTATATCCCCAGGCATCTTTCAGACTGAAGGTCCTTGCATCAACTTTTGTGTTTCTCTCCATATCTGTCCCCTGGTATGATTCTTCTTCAGCAAATACCTTCTTTGGTTTTGGCTTTCTGGTCTCCAAGTCTGGGGGAGAAAGTAAAAATGTTCTCTTTACTAGAAGAAGGAAATGGCTCAAGTGGGAATGAAGTAATAATTCTATAAATACCATTAGTCATAAATCTAAGTCAAGTATTTGTAAAATAATTTATTGAAAACTCATCATGGGCTAGATACCATGTTAAGTCCTAAGAGTCAATGATGGACAAAACAGATACAGTACTAGCTCTTTTGAAAGTTGTGGACTATAAAAAAAAATTTTTTTTTAAGGAAGTTGTGGACTATTGGGGAAGATAGGTATTAATCAAATAATTTCAAGCATGATAAATTGTAAGATGTTAAGGAGAACTCAACTGGGGAATGAGCAGTATGGTATATAGGAATGGCAACTGTCCCTACCCTCCAAACTACCAGACTCTTTCCTCGGCTTTTGATGGCACCTCCTCACCCTCATGTGTCTGAGGAGGTGCTATCAAAAGCCAGCTAAAGTCATCCTTTAATGCAGCTCCCACTCCCGCTGGCAGAGTTCCCCTCCAAAAAAAAAAAAAATTGCCTTGATTACTGTTGAGGTTGATATCCAATTCAATATGATTATTTTCTATATTTTCCTTTGCTACCCTGAGTATTATCCATTTACCAGAGATTTCCTTCAACCTCCAATTCTTTCTGAGCCTTCCAAAACCACACAGACACACACACACACACACACACACACACACCAGCCAAAGGCCTAAAAAAGTCAGTTTGGAAGACTGCAGAAATTTTAAGATGATCAGTAGATGAGTCCTACTACAAGTCCTGGTTCAACTTTATTATGGATAAGCCACATATGACATCTTTGTTGTGAAGTGGGACTTTATAAGTTGAGGCTATTTTTAAAGTAATATTATTATGTGGATTTGACAATCTTATATAATGTAGGAAAATGAAAATTAAAGGCAATGGAAATTAAGCAGAAGCTAGAAGTGGTAGCAGGGAGACAAATCCATTGTTAGGTTAGCCAGAAAGAAGAAACAACCTGCTAGTATTAAGTAAAACAGGCATTTTTTCAGGTCTTTTTTACCTGATCTTTTTAGCATGTAACACTATGAGCCCCTTCTGTCCTTCTTGAAATGCTCTCATCTGTTGTTTCCATGACAATCTGACACTGGCCACTCAGTATGTCTTTGTGGATTCCCTTTCATTAGTTATACTGAAAATTTTTAAAACCTATATAACATCTTTACTGCTATCACCTATTATTAAAAATTATTATCATTTATTTTTGCCACCAGATTTTTCCCTATATATTTGTTCTTGAAATATTACCCAAGTGGTATATATATTTATTTTATTTTATTTTGCAGATACTTGAACATTTGTGTTCATTAGGGTTCTACACTCTCTTGTAACTCTTCTCATGCTCTTTGAGTGAGCTTATCCACTCCCATGACTTCCATTACCATCTTTTCTCAGATGACTCCCAAATCTGCACCACCAGTTAGGAGCTCTCTCCTTTGCTAAAATGCATTTTACAAATCCTCCTCATATTCATCTACTCTCTAAAAATCACCACTTAAACCAAATTTTCTCAACTGCAGTGTGATTGACATTTTGATTTGACAAGACTTTGTGTGGAAGACTGTCTTGTGCGTTGTAGGGTACTTGGCAGAATCCTTAGCTTCTATCCACTAGAAGCCCATTGCACTCTTCATATATTGCCACATATCCACTGGGGGACAAAATAGCCCCTGGTTGACAATAGCTGGTTTAGACCTGCTAGACACCTCAAACAACTTGGGAAACACTGAGCTCATCTTCTACCACTCGGACTTGCTACTTCTCTTGTATTCTCCATCCCAGGGAAGAGAACGTCCATCCCCCATACATTCAAGCCAGAAACGAGGGAATTATCTTTGTCTGTTACTGCCACACTTCTCACACCTACTCAGCAAATTGTGTGAATTTCACATCCTCAATATTATTCAAATTTTTTCATTCACTTCATGTTTTTTAGGTAACAAAAAGCTAGGTATGATGAGGACAAAGTAAATGAACAAAATAATCCAGTTATTAAACAAGACAGGGGAATGACCTCATCAAATGCCTGGGGACAAGGCACAAAGTGATCTCTGGATCAAGTGTTGGAGTTATGACTTAAAGGAAGAAGTATCTCTTCTTTGAGTCTGGGAAGAAGTTGAAAGGTAGGCTATTAGTATGGTCAAGTGAAGATGAGACTACAGGGGACTTCAACATTTTCTAAAGACCTAGAAGAGCTGGGGGAGAACCCCTAACTCATATTTCAGAAGATGTAATCTGCCTTGTTCTCACTTACATATACAGCTGCTTCTTAGTGCCTCTCCCTTCTGTATTTGCATTTGTGGGTTTACTGCTTGTTCCAACTGGGAGATGATATCAGGTTTAGAAAATGGAAATCCTACTCAAGAAAAAGAAACAGAATGTGACTGTAAATTCAAAAGACAAAGGACCACCCCATTCTCAGTCCCACTCTGTTGCATTTTAGAGAAAAGAAGACAAGTTGTCAAAGGCAATTAAATATTTTCTACCAACTACGGTGAGAAACATTTTAAGAAACTGATCTGAATTCAGGAGATTGGCCGGGGTGGGGGCAACCAAAACCTCATTTGTTATTATCCCCTAATAGAAGCAAGATAATCTTCAGAAAGCAAAGGTATCCCAAAAGGTCAGCCTCAAGTGAAGGGACCCAAGCTTACCCAAGGAGACCAGGTTCCTATAGTTCTCTAGCATTACATCCCTGTATAAGACTCTCTGAGCAGCATCTAATTCACTCCATTCTTCTTCAGTGAAGTTCACAGCCACATCCTTGAATGACATAAAGCCCTGAAATACCTGCATGGGGTTCTGAAGAAAAGGTTAAATGAAGCAGAATTAGAGAGATTGACAGGATAGGGAGGAAATGGATCCAACCATGTTCACAGTGTCAAAGACAAGATTTTAATGACTTGTATATTAAAGAATCTTAAATGTGTATACCCTTTGACACAATTTGATAGTAATTTTATTTTATGGTAATTTTATACCTAGAACTCAATAATAAGAAAGCGATCAGAAACATGGGGAATTAGTTATAAACAAAGAAGCCTATCTATTTACAACTTACAATAGCGAAATAGTTCTAAATAGCCTGAACTTTTGAGGAAAGTATCAGAAACTGTGAACTCTTCATGAAAATACACTTCCTCCTCTTCTTTTGAGGTGCATAAACTTTTCCTAACCTCCTTTGTGGTTAGATGTGACCAGGAGAATTAGCCAACAGAATGCAAGCAGAACTAATTGACACTATTTCCAGGCTTGATGGACATATATTCCTCCATATTGTTTTCTCCTTCTGCATGGCTTGCATAAACATGATCCCCAGAATGAGCTGCAAAGCCATATGGTAAATATGCTGGAGTTTCATATGGATCACCCTATCATCAATCTGTTGACCCAGTTGTATGGATGAGGAGCAAGAAACACACTTGTATGTGTTAGGGTCATTATATATTTTGTGTTTACTGGTTATAGCCGTCATTAGTTAGCCAACCCTATTAATTTGGAAATTCACAACTTGAAGTGGGAGGTATAAAAAACCTAAAATATACAGGTGGTATTAGCTTGATTATCAGGTAGTAAGTTTCAAGGAAATGAACATTTAAGGCTGGAAAGATGTAGTCTCCTAATATATGCTGGGAAAATAATTAGTAACTATGAGGGTAGAGCAAATGTTCACTAGCTCTAGGGAAAGAGGTCGGAAAGAGTCAGAATGCTATTTTGTTTAGGATGTTCCTGGACAAACTTGACAGAGAAAAAAGAGTTGAGCCCAGGAAAGAAGTTGCCAATCTTCAAGCCAAAATAAAGTGGAATACAGAGTACAGAAATGTGGGGCTTCACATGGTTGGAAAAGTAAACTGTTTCTAGATCTCATGCAGCTGGAAATAAGCCTTTTAAAAAAAAAAGCTTTGAGCAACAAAAGCGCATTAAAACTTCTCAGCTAAACAAAGTGACTTAATCCTGTAAGAAAAAGTCCAATTAAGGATGTGGTCTTCCTGTCCAAACCTATTATTGTTCAGTTGGCCTTAAGGTTATCTTCATTAAGTTAAGAGAGCGAGATGCTGAGTAAAAAAACTAAGAAATAGACTAAGCTTCAGAATTATATCTAGGAAAGACTTTGGGTATGAGAAGCCTTTTAAGTTTTTGTGGGAAAATATCTCCATAGCTTCAATTTACTTCCTTTTTTCCTGTGTCAGAAGAATCAGTATCTCTCCTCAATTCTAGGCCATTTATGTCATTGATTTTCTACAAATCTTTCAAGAATCTACTCATCCATCAGAGCCCACTTCAAATCTCACTGCTTCAATTAGCCTGAAAGGACTTAAATTAGCCTTGAAAGGACTTAAACATGCTGGCTGAATGAATAAAGCCTTCCTAAATCCCTCTCTGCCAGACACACTTGCTGACACTACTCCAAACTCACACAGCATTTTTCTGCAGCACTTTATTATTGAGTAGGCCCTCAATAAATTTGCTGATTTGTGCCACATAGATTTGTGTACCTTTTTTCTCCCCAAGGGATTCTAAGTATATGGAAGCAAGAAACATCTCATGTGCCTTTGCAACAAGAAATGTCTCATCATGTGCCAAATGTCTCAAGTGAACAAACAGAAGCTTGATTCTCACCCAACCATGTTCTAGGAGTTATCCTCCCATTATCTGCTAAAGAGGCCTCATGTTCCCCATCCCCTCCCTATACTATCAACTGATAGGAGAGGCTGCCAAGCCTCCTGACCTTCATGCTACTTCCACAATACTGAAGAACACCCAAACAACTGCTGGCAGTCCATTCCACCCACTTGATCCTATCCTTTCAAACTGCTGCTTCTAACGACAAGCTTTGCTTCAGAGATTTAAATGAGATTTCAGAGAAGAAAGGAAAATCCCTAACTTACCTGGGACTTTGCTGTCTGGTGAAGAGCAGCCATATTTTCCTTCTCAAGATACTCCTTTTGGGAAAGGGCAGGGTCCCTAGATGGCAGAACTGGCAAGAAATCAATATAAAGGAATTCAGTTTATCTTTATGTACTTCAAATCTACTAGATTAGAAACAGCCATTTATGACAAAATGTACCTCCTGACCTTGGCTTTCCTATGGGTTGAAGGATTTCCCAGACATCTAAGTGATAAAACTTCAAAGAGAACCTCAGAGGATAGGAAGAATTTAAGTGTAGGAAAAGGGATGACCATTAACTGGGTTCAGGATATGCATGAGTTGCTCTGAGAATGAGATTCTTTGTGACTAAAAAAACAAAAAAAACCCAAAATACTTAATGTTAGACTTGGAGAGGAACTTAAAGACCACTAGCCTCAATTCCTTTATTCACAAAGGGAGAAATTGTCCAACTTTATAGAACAAGAAAAAGGAGTCACAGAGGCAAAAGGCAGCAGTGCCCATCCCAGCAGTCAAGGTCACAGAGACTCTCAGTCACCCATTGTGAGCATTCTAGGCCCATGGTAAGTCTGTGGCAAGCTTAGGTCTGTTCTACCACACACACTATACACTAAATTGCAGTGTTATCATATCATTTACCCTTGCAAACTGTACTTGGCAGAAAATAGGTCCAAAGTATTGTAAATTAATTAATGAACAACCCACCTAATTCCCTTTGTCTGATTCCATGTCCATCAAGCAAACTCTTGCTCATAGTTTCCCCATTTTGATTTTTTGTCTGTATGAAGAAAATTGCTGATCACATTAACTTTGAACACTTCTTTGAGCTTATCTCTGTCACACTACTTATCTTATTCTACCTATAATTCTGTATTTTCCTAATATTCTGAAGTTTATTGTTTATCTAGTCCTCTTCCCCACCCCCTCCCCCCACCCCCATCTCCATAAAGCTCCTTGTGGATGTGTTTAGGGAAGAAGTAGGCACTTCCTTGGTCATCATAAACAATACAAGGTTTCACAATTTTTAAAAATCCATGCCTCCTACAATCCTTTTTTGCTGGAACACTGGCTCTGGAGTCTGCCTGACTGCTTTTAAATCCTGGCTCTATATGACCATAGGCAAGATTCTTCTGTGCTTCAGTTTCCTCTTATAAAAAAAAAAAAAAAAAAAGAAGTAAGAATGATGCCTTCCTCACTCGATTGAGCATTAATGCATATAAAGGACGCAAACCAGTATCTGGTACAGAATAATCACTCAGGAAAGGTCATTTAATCATCAGTTAATTATTGTTCTCAATACTTTCTGCATATCAACACTAACCAAAACTTTATGGTGCTTCCTTTCTATACTTATTTTTATGGGGAAAAAGTTTTAATCAATATGTTTGGCCCTCCCCAACCACAACTCCCCCACAAGTTTCCTGCCCCCTCCCTGGACTGAACACTGGTAATCAGTGGGGAGCAAGATGAAAATAGGAACTCATAAGTTTCAGGGCCTCTGGAAATCAGAGGAGTTGAGGACAGAATATTATGGGAAAGCCAAAAAACCTAGAGATAATACTACGGAAGCCCCTTTTAATATAGGTCATCCCTTTGTATCTCCTTAAGACAGAGCACTTTAAAGAGGGAAGTGAAATAAAGCCAAGGAGCAGTCCCTAGTCCTGCTGGAAGTAGGCAGCAGGGCCATGGACTCTGCAGATGCAGACCCCAGCTCTACACCTGAGCCCATAGAAGGTTCGAGCAACTAGGGCTCTCTCATGTGCTATAAAGTCAAATAAATAATCGGCGTCTTCATGCCTATTTCCTTCTCCCCTTCCAAGAAGTGCGACTCACTCACTGCCCCCCCGCCATCCTTCAGAGAGGCAGCTGGTTAAAATGGAAAAAGTATTGATGTAAACATCTTATTTTTCCTGAGCTTCAAGTAAAAAGGGAACATTAGTAAAATTACTACCACTCTTCACACACTCACCATGTAACAGATGCTTTCCATAAATCACTATTTACATATGAGAAAACTGTCAACTTGTCCAAGATCTCAGTGCTGCCCACACACATTTTACAAGGTTGCTATAAAGAAAAACTGAGGTTATGTGTGTACATATAGGTGCCCAGCTAATGAAATAATTGTCTCTCGTGTGTATTTCTTACCTCGGTTCTGGAATTTCTGGAGTTTCAGCACCACCATTTGGGAGTAGCAACCTTTCCCAAGTACTCCACCTCCATGTCCCACCCTGGGAATTGCCAGCATTCTCCCGGAAACTCTGACAAGAAATTCTGCATTGAATTTTTCTCCTATTTATTTATTTATTTCTCTAAGATCCCACTCAGAATGCAGTTAGAGAGTCTGAAGAAGCATCTTTTGAGCTAAGGCTAAAGTCAAGAACTTCAGTAGCCACTCAGACCTCAGGAAGCCCTAAACACCGGCAAGTGTAAACACCTTTACCCATGGGCACTGCCGTCAGATCCTCAGAAACATAAGACAATTACAGACAACAGTAAAGATATTATGACCAACATTCCTGATGAGTACACAAGCAGGGTTTGGTGGAAAGTACGCTGCTGACGTGAGGGAATCTGTATTCTAAATTCTATCTGCCAAGTGGCTAAAAGACCCAGAACAAGTTCCTGGTTTCAGTTTCTTCGTATGTACAAACAGGGAGATGGATGCCTACTATTAATAATCTTACAACTACTTTTTAACCCCTTACTTGGTGTCAGCACTGTAACAATTGTTTCATGTCAAAATTCCATGTAGTCCTCGCAACCGCCACTTAAAAGTATATACAATAAACCTCAATTTACAGATAAGGAACACGAGGCACAGAATTCAGTAATTTGCCTGTAGTAACATCACAGAGCAATATCTCTTTTTCGAAATGTAGGCAAACGGATCTCTTACACCCGTCCCCTCCACATTCACATTGTCAGTCTATACAATGGTCCCACCACACTGTAGGCTGCAGGGACACACAGATGCACGCGCATTGGTCTCTGACCTGGGTCAAACACTAAGAGCCTTGGGTGCTACCTGCCTCTCCTTTCCAGTCAAGCGCTTCAAGCTAAGCGGGTCCGACTCCAATCCAAAGACCTGGAGGTGTCTCAGATACTAAACACACACATCCCCCACTGTCAGGCACACACAAATCCCAGAGACATGCTCCCGGGGCAGAGAGAAGCAGGTAAAGGTGGCCGAGTCAGACGGGCACTTCTCCCCACCAGGCTCCAGCAGAAGGAATTCACGGTCACATCAACGGGCCCGGGGAGAGACCCAGTGGGGCGAAGCCAGGTCCTCAAGTCTAACAATCCCCTGCTGGACACACACCCTTCCCAGAGACTGCTCCTCCCTAATCCAAATACTGGAACGGTCCCTGCAAGGGAGGACAGCCGCGCTCAGAGCACGTCCAGACAAAGAGGCCGGAAGCGGAAGTGCGCGCCGAGGCTTCTGGGAAATGTAGTCCAACTCACCCGGTCTTTGGACTTGGAACCGACAGCAGCCGAAGCTGACTTGAGACCCTGCCCTGACATCCGAAACATCCTACAGTCAAGGACAAGCCCTCGCGTGATCCTGAAAAGAAGGGTTAAGGTTAGCCGCTCTGGCGAAAACGGACGGGAGCTGCTGGGAGCGTTTAATACACCATCAAGGACTGCCGAGAGTTTTTTTAGGGGGAGAAGACAGGAAGTCAGGAGAGCAGAGGTCCAGTCCGGTGGGCTTGTGCCTTTTGTCACTCTCCACAGAATAAGTGGGACTGTAGCACTGCTTCAGGGCGCCCAACACAACAGTCCCACGCCTGAAGTTCTGCCTCTTTCCAGGAGTCCTGACGGATGCCACACGCTCTCACATTCTGGCTGCTTTCGCTCACAATGGGTGGCCCATTCAGTGGTTCCTATGCCTCTGCACCCATAACTCAGAGCACGTCGTCCTTTGATGGCCCTTTGGGTTTCGATCACACAAGTGCTGTATGACACCACCACACCACCACCCCCAACACTCACTCTCTCTTTCTCTCTCTCTCTCTCTCTCTCTCTCTAATGATTTATTTAAAACGTGTGGAGTAATAGGTACAAGAATGGCAAATTGTTGATAGTTGTTGCCACTGACTGAAAGATACATGAGGATTTATTTTGCTCTGCCCTCTATTTTTGTGTATGTTTGAAAACTTTCATGAAGTAAATTTTTAACAATAAAAATTAAATTTAAAAATAAGGCAAATTAGATCATGCCTCTCCTATGCTCAGAATTTTTTATTGGCTTTCCATTGCAGAATAAAATCCAAAATTCATACTATTAGGGTTCCATGTAATCAATTTAATGCTACACCACCAGTATTTGTTAAAAAATAAAATTACAGCAAATGAGATAGAACATAAAAGAAGAAAAAACACTAGAGTGCATTACACGTAGTAAAACTATTGTTTAAAAAAAGAAAATATATTGTTCCAATAAACTGTTTTTGCTGTTTGTGTGGGTATACTGTTCTTAGTTGAAAAGTCAAGTGAGTGTGTGTGTGCACATGCATGTGTGTCTTCTGCCGGTCATGGTCAAGAGTTTGAAAATTATTGCTCTAGTGATTCGGTCTGTAGCTTCATGTCTCTCTCCCTTACACCCTGCCACTAACTGTCCCTCCACCCCCAAATCTCAATTTACTCCAGCCTCCTTGCTATTCAACAGGCCATGTTCTACCCTCAGATATCTATAGAGCATGCTGTCTCACCTCCATCAACTCTCTGATTGAATGTACTATTTAACAGCAGTGTCTCTCCTCAACCTTACCAAGTTTTATTATTTCCTTCTGACTCTTATCCCCACTTGGCAAATTATATATGTATGTGTTTATTTGCTTACTATCTCCCTATCTCCACTACAAATGTAAGCTCCTCTGTTGTGACCAATGTTGTATCTGAAGTAAGCACTTAATAAATATTTGTATTGTCCTGTGTATTCTTTATTACGTTAACTCCTAGGAACTTTTTGTTGTACTTGTGCCTGGTATCTTAATGTTTTCACACATGCAAAAGAATACATAATGCTTAAAAAATAATAAAACAAATGCTCACGTATCTACTCCCCAGTTTAAGACATAGTCTGAATGGTGTATTACTTTCTATTACTGTTGGTGTAGAGGAATTTTATTGATATTAGTAAACTGACCTTGAATCTGGAAACCTTGCTGAACTTAATTTTTTTATAGTTGCAATGATTTGTTGATTCTTTTAGGTTTTCTGTGTAAATCATCTCATACTATATCACTAGCAAATAAGTAATAAAATACATATGAGTTCATTTAACATGAGCTCATTCAATCCTTACATATATAGCTCATTTAATCTTCACAATCACCCTATAAAATAGGTATTATTTATTGTCCCTGCTTTACACATGAGAGAACTCAGGCATGGCAGGGTGAAGTAACATGCCTGAGGTCATGCAGCAACCAGCAGAGTTAAAATTTGAAAAATTTTAAATACTCTTATCCACTACTTATATTGCTTCCAAAGTAATTGCCATTCAGATTTTGTCTATTCCCTTCCAGCCTTCTAGAACCCACCCCTCTTTTTTGGGTTTTTGTTTTGTGGGTTTTGTTGTTGTTATTGTACGAAATAAACTCTACTATACTGAGCAGCAGCAGTTTAAGGATCATACTCTTAAGCACCTGTGTTAAATTCACATTTGCTCTAGGTTTTTGATATATAGATTTTACTAAATTAAGAAACTAAGCTTAATCTAAATCTTTAAAAAACATATTTAATTTTCAACTTGACATATAATCATTGTACTTATTTATGCACATAATGATTCTCCATACATAAAAGAAATAGTGATCAGATCAGAGTAATTAACATATTCTTCATTTCAAACATTTATCTTTTTTGCTATTGGAATATTTAATACCTTCCTTCTAGCTATTTGAAACTATATAATATATTGTTGTTGACTATAGTCATCCTACAATGATATAGAACACTAAAACTTATTCCTTCTACATAACTGAAATTTTTCATCCTTTAACAAATCTCTCCCTATCTACCCTTCCCCCACACCCTTCCCATCCTCTAGTATCCTCTGTTCTACTTATTACTTCCAAGTAATCAACTTTTTTAGCTTCCTCATATGCATGAGAACATGCAATGTTTAACTTTCTGTGCCTGGTTTATTTCATTTAGCATAATGTCCTTCAGCTCCATCCATGTTGCTACAAATGACAGAATTTCATTCTCTTTTATGGCTGAAGAGTATTCCATTGCATATATATCACATTTTCTTTATCCATTCATCTGTTGTTGGGCACTTAGGTTTATTCAATATCTTGACTATTGTGAATAACGCTGCAAATAAACATGGGAGTGCAGGTGTCTCTTCCATATACTAATATCCTTTCCTTTAGATAAATGCTGAGTAGTGGGATTGCTAAGTCATATGGTAGTTCTATCTGAAGTTTCATAAGGAACCCCTATAATGTTCTCTATACTGGTTGTACCAGTTTACATTCTCACCAGCAGTATATTGAGTGTTCCCTTATTTCTGATTTCTCACCACCATTTGTTACTGTCTTTTTTGATAAGTCATTATTCTAACTGGGGTGAGATGATACACAATTTTGACTTGGAGCATTCATTCATATATTTGTTAGCCATTTTGATTTTATTTATTTATTTATTTATATATTATAAACGTATAAATGTATGTATTTTTTGAGTCAGGCTCTCACTCAGTCACCCAGGCTGGAGTGCAGTGACACAATCACAGCTCACCACAGCCTCAACCTTCTGGGCTCAGGCAATCCTTTCACCTCAGCCCCCTAAGTAGCTGGGACTACAGGTGTGCACCACTATGTCTGGCTAAATTTTTTACTTTTTATTTTTTGTAGAGACAAAGTCTTGTTATGCTGCCTAGGCTAGTCATGGATGTCTTCTTTTGAGGAATATCTATTCAGATCATTTGCCTGTTTTTTAATCGGATTATTTGTCAAAACTGTTGAGTTCTGATATCGTTGTACATTCTGGATACTAATCCCCTGTCTGATGAAGAGTTTTCAAATATTTTCTATCATTCTTTAGCTTGTCTTTTCACTCTGTTGATTGTTTCCTTTGCTATGAAGAAGTTTTTTAGTTTGATATAATCCCATCTATTTAATTTTGCTTTTGTTGTCTGTACTTTTAAGGTCTTATTTATAAAATCTTTTTCCAGACCAATGTCCTGGAGCATTTTCCCTGTGTACCTCTAATAGTTTTATAGTTTCAAGTCTTACATTTACATCTTTGGTCCATTTTTAGTTGAATTCTTGCATAGAATGAGCAGTGGGGGTTCAGCTTCATTTTCCTACATATGGATATCTAGTTTTCCCAGCATTGTTTATTTAAAGAGGGGGTCCTTTCCTCAGTATGTGTTCTTGGAGCTTTTATCAGAAATCAATTGAATGTAGATAGATAAATAGATTAAATTTTAAAAATAGAAAATAGTGCTATTAATTTTTATATGTTGATTTTGTATCCTGCAACTTTACTGAATTTGTGTATCAGTTCTAAGAGGTTTTTGTAGGAGTATTTAGGTTTTTTCTATATACAAGATCATATCATCTGCAAACAGGAACAATTTGACTTCCTCCTTTCCAATTTGGATGCCCTTTATTTCTTTCTCGTCTAATTTCTCTGGCTAGAACTTCCAGTACTAAGTAAAACAAGAGTGGTAAGAATGGGCATCCTTGTCTTGTTTCAGTTGAGTATGATGTTAGCTGTGGGTTTATTATATATGACCTTTATTGTGTTGAGGTACTTTCCTTCTATACCTAACCTTCTAAGTTTTTATGAAGAAGGAATGTTGAATTTTATCAAATGTTTTTCTGCATCTATTGATATGATCATCTGTTTTTTGTCCTTTATTCTATATGATGTGTGTGTATGTTGAACCATTCTTTAATTCCAAAGATAAGTTCCACTTGATCATGATATATTATCTTTTTTATGTATTGTTAGATTCGATTTGCTAGTATTTTGTTTGCTTGTCTGTTTGTTTGTCTGTTTGATTGTTTTAAGTCAAAATTTCACTCTGTTGCCCAGACTGGAATGCAGTAGTGCAATTATGGTTCACCACAGCCTTGACTTCGTGGGATCAGGCGATCATTCTACCTCAGCTTCCCAGGTAGCTGGGACTACAGGTGTGTGCCACCATGCCTGGCTAATTTTTTTACTTTTTTGTAGAGACAAAGTCTCACTATGTTGCCTACGATGGTCTCACACTCCTGGACTCAAGCATTCTTCCCATCTCAGCTTCGCAAAGTGCTGGGATTGCAGGCATGAGCTAATGCGCCTGGCCATGGTTTGCTAGTATTTTAATGAAGATTTTTGTGTCTATGTTCATCAGAGACATTGGCCTGTTATTTCTTTTTTGTGTGTGTCCTTGTCTGGTTTTGGTATTAGGGTTATGTTGGTCTTGTAAAATGAGAAAGAGTTCCCTCCGTTTCAATTTTTTTGAAATAGTTTGAGAAGAATTGGCATTAATTCTTCTTTAAATATTCAAGTCAGCAATGAGGCCATCAGGTCCTGAAATTTTATTTGTTGGGAAACTTTTTGTTACTGAATCAATCTCATTACTTGTTACTGGTCTGTTCATGTTTTCTATTTCTTCTTGGTTCAATCTTGGAAGGTTGTATGTGTCCAGAAATTTATCCATTTCCTCTAGGTTTTCAATTTTATTGGTGTAAAATTATTCATAGTAGTCTCTAATGATTCTTTGTATTTCTATGGTATTCTTTGTGACATTTCCTTTTTCATTTCTGGTTTTATTTATTTTACTTAGTTAGCCTTATCTTTTTTAAAAAAAACTCAACTTTTTGTTTCATTGATGTTTTGCATTTTTTGGTCTCAATTTCATTTATTTCTGCTCTCATTTTTATTATTCCATTCTTCTTGATTTGCTCGTTTTTCTAATTTCTTGAGATGCATCATTAGGTTGTTAATTTGAAATCTTTTTAGTTTTTTGGTATAGGCATTTATTGCTATAAACTTGTCTCTTAATACTGCTTTTGCTGTGTCACATATGTTTTGGTATGTTGTTTTTCTATTTTCCTTTGTTTCAATAAATTTTTAAATTTTATTCTTAATTTTTTCCTTCACCCCTTGGTAATTTAGCAGCATGTAGTTTAATTTCCATGTAATTGTATAGTTTCAAATGTTCCTCTTGCCATTGTTTTCTGGTTTTATTCAACTGTGGTCAGATAAGATACTTAATATGACTTCAATTTTTTAAAAATTTTTTAAACTTGTTTTTTTGTACTGACTCATGGTCAATCCCAGAGAATGCTCCAAGTGTTGATGAAAATTATGTTTATTCTGCAGCTATTGGGTGAAATATTCTATAAATGTTTGTTAGATCCATTTGTCTGTGATGTAATTTAAATTCAATTTTTTTGTTGATTTTCTGTTTAGATGAACTGTCCAATGCTGAGAGTGGGGTGTTGAAGTTCCCAATTATTACTGTATTAGATTATATTTCTCCCTTTGGAGCTAATAATATTTGCTTTATATATGGGGTGCTCCACTGTTGAGTGCATATATTTATAGTTGCTATATCTTTTGCTGAATGTATCCCTTTATTATGAAATTATGTTTTTCTTTGTCCATTTTTACAGCTTTTGACTTAAAGTCTGTTTTGTTTAATATAAGTATAGCTACTCCTACTTACTCTTGGGTTTTTTGGGGGTATTTGTGTGGAATATCTTTTTCCATCCCTTCACTTTCAGTTTATGTGTGTTTTTACAGGTATGGTGAGCTTGTTGTTGATAGTATATAGGTGGGTCTCTTTTGTTTTGAATTTATTCAGTCAGTCTATGTCTTTCAAATGGGAAATTTAATCTGTAAGCATTCAAGGTTACTATTGATAGGTGAGGACTTACTCTTGTTATCTTATTTGTTTATTGCTTGTTTTGTATAACTTTTGTTTCTTCCTCTCTTATGATTTTTGTAGTTGGATGGTTTTCTGTAGTGATAAGGTTTAATTATTTTCTCTTTCTCATCTGTGTAATGGCTTTACTAGTGAGTTTCACATGTTTTCATTATGGTGGTTATTGTTTTTTCACATCCAGATGTGAGACTCCTTTGAACATTTCTTGTACAGTCAGACTAGTAGTGATGAATTCCCTAATATTTTATTTAGGATTTTTGTACCCATGTCCATTAATAAAATTGGTTTATAATCTGCATTTTCTTTCCTTGTAGTATCCTTATTCATTTTAAGAGTCAATGTTACACTAAGTTACTAAAATGAATTTGGCAGTTTTATCTCTTTTTATTGTCCTGGGTTTTTTTTTCTTTTTAATTGGTGTTTCACTCTGTTGCCCAGAGTGAACTAGATAGTAGAGTGGAAATAATAGATAATATAATCAACACACTTGAGGACAGATCAACATAATTTACTCAATTTAAACAATAAAAAGAAAATGGACTGAAAATAAAGTCTTAAAGATCTGTGGGACAATGACAAAAGAACCATCAATCTCAACATAAGTGTCTCAGAAGGGGGGGAGGAGTGGAAATTAAAGAGCATTGAAAGAAATAATGGGATATAACTTCCCAAATTTGGTTTATGTTCCAATTATGAGGAGCATAAACTTACAGATAGAAGAAGCTGCACATACCCCAAAAAAATAAACTCAAAGAAATCTCTACCAAAATACATCTTAATTAAAATGCTGCAAACTAAAGACAAAGAAAAATTCTTGACAGAAGCAGAGGAAAATGTGATATTATCTATAGAGGAACACCAATTTGAATGACAAGAGGATTCTCATTTGAAGTCATGAGGGCCAGAAGGAAATGGCCTGTTTTTTTGAGTTGGAGTCTCACTCTGTCGCCCAGACTGGAGTGCAGTGGCCGCTCCCGGCCACTGCAGCCTCGACCTGCTGGGCTCCGGCGATCCTTCCGTCTCAGCCTTCCAAGTAGCTGGAACTACAGGCACGCGCTACCACGCCCGGCTAATTTTTTGATTTATTGTAGAGATGAGGTCTAGCTTGCCCAGGCGGGTCTCGAACCCGCGGGCTCAGGCAATCCACTCACCTCAGCCTCCCAAAGGCGCAGGATTACAGGCTGAGCCACTGAGCCCGGCTATGGCCTGTTTTTCAAGTGCTATCAACTGTAAAAAAAAAAAAACAGCCAAGCATAAATTGTAGACAGTGAAATCATCCTTCAGGAATTAACAGGAAATACTGTCATCTTCAAATGAATGGAAACTAAAAGAATGTGTTACTATCAAACTTAAAGAATGATGGAAGGAAGTTCTTCAAATAAAAAGAAAATGATAAATAGAAGAATCATGGAGCATCAGGAAGGAAAGAAGAACACAGGAAAGAGTAAAAATATGAGCAAATACAATACACCATTCTTCTCATGAGTTTTACAAACATATATTGTCTACCTTCTGTCCATTATTGTTTTTAAATCTTTAACGTAATTTTACTAAAAAATATTATCTTCTTTTTCCTTATTTCACATCTGTCTGGTATACATTTCACTATCACTTTTCTTCAGTTTTTTTTGTTGTTGTTTCATGCAAATGTATACTTTATAAAGAACATATTGTTGTACCTTGGTTTTTTTGTTTGTCTATTTGTTTTTAATTCGGGCTAAGATTGTGTTTGATCCATTTAAATTTATTGTGATAAATAATACAATAGGATTATTTTGTATTTTCTCTTAGTCATACTTTTCTTTTGTTTCTTGCATTCCTGTTACCTGTGTTTCCATTGAATAATCATTCTTTTATTCTGGTTTGAATGCTATACATCCTATTTTTATTCCTGGTGCTTGTATCTAATTTATTAAAATACATGCCTATGGTCCTTCCCAATCCCATCCATTTCTTAAGCTTGTGAAAGTGGTTATTCCCCCATTGATCAAGACAAACAACTTAGCTACTCTCATTTTTACTTTTATACTTCCCACCCCCATTCTCCCATTTAAACTTTTAGTGTTGGATTACCATGTATCTCATATGTAGTTGGCATCACCCTGCCTCACTACCTCTCCTCCTTGCTTATTAAAAAAAAATTATAAACTCTGTTTCCCCCCCCCCAGGGGTTTAAACATTTTTTAAATGACTAAAACAACAACAACAAAAACATCTAAAACTGCAGCTTCTGGAAGAACCACTTGTTCTTGCCTGTCTTTGAACTTGACCTTGGTCTTCTGTCGGGCCTTGCATTTAAGAGCAGAGTCTCTGAAGACATCCTTGTTGACAACAGTTTTGTCCAAGGGTACATCCACAGAGTACCTTGTGGGCATGTGGTGATTGTAATTATAAACTTCACAAAAGACTTGATCTTTGACCTCTTGGCAATTTTCTTCTTGCCCGTGGCAGCTGTCACTTTGCACTTTGCGTCAGAGCACGGCTATAGGGGCGGTGTTAGGTGCCATCATCAATGTTCTTCACGGTGATGGCTTTGCCGAGGGAATAGCGTAGGGCCAGGACTAGCACCACCTTCTCGGTTTTCATGAACTTGCCCGTTTCCAGCGCTGCCCCGACACTTGACCCCCAGGTCGCAGATGGTGATGGACTGGAAATCCCAGCCCGAGCTTCTACTCACCCGATGATAAACTCTTTACTAAATTATTCTTATCCTTACTTTTATTTCTATCTTGAAGCATCTTTCTGATTTTTTTCTTTTTGCTAAAATACTTCCTTCAAGAGTATTTCCAAAGTCTTTATACATAAAAGATTGTTTTATTTTGCCTCATTTACATGATATTTAAGTGAAATATAAAATTCTAGATTCAAAGTATTATCCTTTACAATTTAAAAATAGTGCATTTTCTGGAAGTGGCTTCTAGAGGCACCTGCCAATCATCTCTTTCACAAAAAAGGACAAAAATGGTGAATAGATAATCACACTTCAAGTAGATATTCTAAGAGAAAACACCGGAGTTCAGCAGGAAGTGACAGGGAGCATCTGAGGCACAGAAGGAGAGGGAAGTGAGACAATCACCCTGGATAGGATGGGCTATAAGCCCAGAGAGACTCCCCAGTGTGAGGAAAAAGTGAGAGGTCTTCAGTAGTCCCCATCCTCACTATGGACTCTGCCAGTCCTAGCCACAGGAGAACCCCTCTGCCCTTACAGACCCTGAGACTGGCATAGGGAGCTGCCTGGAATCCATACAACAGCACTGTTCCAGATAGGGAGTTAACACCGAGTTCCACACACCTCCTGAGACCCAAGCAGCTTCAGCACAGTGCTATATTGAGAGCCCAGATCTTCTTCACAATACTAGTAAACCAAATCCAACAATACATTAAAAAAATATAATATACCACAATCAAGTGGGATTTAACCAAGGGTTGTAAGAATGGTTCAACATACGCAAATCAATAAATATAATACATCACATTAACAGAATGAAGGACAAAAACTATTTGATCATCTCAATATATGCAAAAAAGGTATTTTATAAAGTTCAACATCCCTTCATGATAAAATATCTCAATAAATCACACAGAAGGAACAACCTCAGCATAATAAAGGCCATATATGACAAAACCACAGTAAAATCAGTCTGAATGGAGAAAAGTTGAGAGCCTTTCCTCTAAGAACTGGTACCAGACAAAGATTCCCACTTTCATCACTTCTATTTAATATTGTACTGGAAATCCTAGCCAGAGATATCAGTCAAGAGAAAGAAATAAAATGTATCCAAATTACAAAACAGGAAGTAAAATTGTCCCTGTCTGTAGATGACATGATCTTGTCTATAGAATAATCTAAAGGATTCCACTTAATAACAGACCTGGTAAACAAATTCAGTAAAGTAACAAAACCACAGGATACAAAATCACAAATCAACATCTAAAAATCAGTCGTGTTTCTATATGCCAATAATGAACCTGCCAAAAAAGAACTCAATAAAGCTATCCCATTTACAGTAACTACAATTAAAATAAAATACCTAGGAATAGATTTAACCAAGGAGGTGAAAGACCTGGCTATGGTTTGAACATGGTTTGTTTGGCCCAGCCAAGTCTCATGTTGAAATGTGATGCCCAATGTTGGAGGTGGGGCCTGGTGGGAGGTGTTTGAATTGTGGGAGCATATCCTTCATGAATGGTTTGGTGCCATTCTTGAGGGAGTAGGTGACTTTTTACTTAACTCCCATGAAAACTGGTTGTTAAAAAAAAAAGCCTGGTACCTCCTTCTCCTCTCTCTCTCGCTTCTGCTCTCTCACTATGTGTTACCTGCTCCCCTTTGCCTTCTGTCATAAATGGAAGCTTCACGAAGCCCTCATCAGAAACAGATGCTAACGTCATGCTTTTTGTACAGCCTGCAGATCTGCGAGTCAAATAAACCTCTTTTCTTTATAAACTACCCAGCTTCAGGTATATCTTTAAAGAAACACAAAGAGAATAAGGTAGACTTCTCCAAGAAAAACTACAAAACACAGATTTAAAAAATTGAAGAAGACACCAACAAATGGAAAGACATCTATGCTTACTGATGGGAAGAATTCATATTGCTAAAATGACCATACTACCTAAAGCAATCTACAGATTCAATGCAATCCCCAACAAAATACCCATGACATTCTTCACATAATTTTTTTAATTTCTAAAATTCATATGGAATGATTTTTTTTTAAAGCCTGAATAGCCAAAACAATCTTGAGTAAAAAGAGCAAAGCTGGAGACATCACACTACCTGACTTAATAACCAAAACAGCATAGTACTGGCATAAAAACAGACACATAGACCAATTGAATAGAACAGAGAACCCAGAAATAAACTCATATAACTTTGGTCAACTGATTTTTGACAAAGGCACCAAGAAGATACAATGAGGAGAGGACACCTTCTTCAATACAGGGTGCTGGGGAAATTATATATCCATATGCAGAAGAATGAACCTGACCTCTACATTTCACCATATACAAGAATCAACTGAAAATGGATTAAAGACTTAAAAGTAAGACTCAAATCTATAAAACTACTAGAAGAAAACATAGTGAAAACTTTCCAGGACATTGTCTAGCCAAAGAGTTTATGGTTAAGATCTCAAAAACACAGGTAACAAAAACAAAAATAGAAAAACAGAACATATTCAACTAAAAAGCTTCTGAACATCAAAGGGAACAAGCAACGGAGTAAAGAGACATCCTGTTGAATGGGAGAAAATATTTGCAAATAATTCATCCAAGAAGGGACTAACATTCAGAATTACAAGGAATTCAACAGCAAAAAAGGAAATAATCTCATTAAAAAGTGGGCAAAGGATCCAAATAGACATTTCTCAAAGAAGACATACAAATAGTCAACAGGTAAATGGAAAAATGCTCAACATCACTAATATTCAGGGGAATGCAGATCAAAGCCACAAGGAACTATAATCTTACCCCAGTTAAAATGGCTATTTTCAAAAAAACTAAAAAATCAAATGCTGGTAAAGATGCAGAGATAAGGGAACTCTTGTACACTGTTGGCAGTAATGTCTATTAGTACAACTATTAGGGAGAATAGTATGAGATTTCTCAAAAAAAAAACTAAAAATATAACTACTATTGGAGCCAGCAATCCCTCTACTAGGAATTTATCTAAAGGAAAGGAAATCAGCATATCAAAGGGATACCTGCACCCTCATATTTACTGCAGCACTATTCACACTAGGAAAGACATGGAGTTAACCTAAGTATCCATCAATGGATAAATGGATAAAGAAAATGTGGTATATACACATAATGGAATTCTATGTTGCCATAATAAAGAATTAAGTATTATTGTTTATAGCAACATGGATAGAACTAGAGGTCATTATGTTAAACTAAATAAGACAGGCATAGAAAGATAAATATGGCATGTTCTCACTCATATTTAGGAGCTACAAAAGTTGCTTTTATGGAGGTAGAAAATAGAATGATGGTTACCAAAGGATGGGAAGGATGGGGGAGGTATTAAAGAGAGATTGGTTAAAGAGTACAAACATACAGTTAGATAGAAGGAATAAGCTCTAGAATTTGATCACACAGCAGGATGACCATAGTTAATGACAAAATATTGTATATTTTAAAATAGCTAGAAGATTTGAAATTTTCTCAACAAGAAGACATGATAAATGTTTGAGGTGATGAATATCCTAAATACCCAGACTTGATCATTACATGCATGTATCAAAATTTTCCATGAACCCAATAAATATATACAAATATTATGTATCAACAAAAAAATTGCGTTTTCTTCTTGCAGCCAGTGCTTCTATTGACAAATCAGATTTTTTTTCAATTATTATTTGTTGAGGAGATGCAAAATGTCAACACTGTTTTCATATTGGGGGTTTAATTTTTTTAATTGCAATATTTTCGTGTTCAGCTGATCTGTGTTATGTCTCTGGATGATTTTAGAATTTTTACTTTGTTATTTATGTTGCTAGATTTCACTACACATGTGGTGTCTTTTCATAATTTTCTCTATGAGCACTTTAAATACGGGGTCATTAATTTTTATTTCTCCATAATTCTTGGTTACTATTTCTTAAAATATTTCCTTCTGTCTATTTATATTTTCTTTTCCTTCTAGGACTCTCATATAAAATCTAGTCAGTCTCCACATTACTTTCACGCTTTTCAACTTTGTATCCTTTTCTGATATCTTAAGGAAAAGTAGAGTCTCTAGACCAAATATTCTAGCTTTGGAATTCACTTTTCAACTTTACACATTCTGCTATTCAATCTATCTATTGCTTTTAACCATCATATTTTTCACACAATCCTAGAGAAATGGTGGTGGCCCAAACTAAGGTAATGCTGGTGAGAACAGAGAGAGACGGAAAAATTTGGATTATCATTCAAGAAATATAATAAATATGACTTGGTGACAGATGGTGAGAGAAAAGAGTTGAAAATATTCAAGTTCTGGCCTGAGCAAATGGGTGAGTGGGCAGCAATGTTCACGGAGAACAGGAGGGCAGTTTGGACTTGTCCAAGGGGGTTAGTTAGTCTCCTATCAGAATTGGAGAGACTGAACCATGTTCCCCGAGAGAACAAACCGCTTATGACAAATTTTAACTAATTTGTGTGCCTGCAAAGAACCTTTTGGTCAAATTTGTTGAAACTGCTGCAATCTTTCCAACTCATTTCAAATACATGAATTTTTAGAATTACAAGGAGCCTGTGGATACAACATCGGATTGAGCGTACAAACAGGAACCTGCTGTTCCTAAAAAATGTATTTCATATTTTTTGGAGGCAAGAGATAAGTTTTGGGAAGACAAAAATATGAATAAAAGCAATGTGCTCTAATATTTTTTACATCAGAGTAAGACCTCTAAGTACTGTGCCGCAGGCACTCGGGACAGACAAAGCAGGCAGAAGCGCACAGACCACGATTCCCGTTTCTGGCGCTCGCGCGCTCTCGTCCCGAGGATCACACACAAGAGACGCTGCCTCATAGTCTCGCGAGAGGAACGGGGCTAGCGGCTCCTCCGATTCTCCCAACCCAGCCAGGCGTGTTCCCACCTGCGGAGAAACGGAGCCTGGAAACGCCCAGGGGCTACTGGGAATCGTAGTTCCGGCCGGGATGCGGTCGGCTGGCCTTGCCCATCTCCTTCTTACGCATGCGCGATTCCGAGCTGGCCCGAGAAGTTCGTAGCCTTTGTCAGGCCCGGGATGGGAGGTGAGTTGGTTGTTGTGATGCCGCTGCTCTTCGCTCGGCCTCGGTGGTGGCCCTCGGGGGTCGTTCTGTAGCGAGTCGCGGCTGGATTGCGCGTTTGTGGAAAGGGCCACGAGAGCGACCATGATCCCCATCCCTCACTCTCTGGCCTGAATTCCTCCCCCGGGGACACGGGTACGAGCGTGGTGCCGGCGGGTGCGCGACAGGGGGACGGCGCGGCGGGCGCGGGTCCTGGGCGGGTGCCCGGAGCGCGGCGGGATTTGTCTGAGTTCCTTGTGTCTCGGTGGCAGCCCTGGCAACATCTTTTCCAGGCTTTCGGTCCCCCTAGGGACAGCTCCAAGCGGCAGGGACGTATCTGAGGACCCAGCCTCAGGGATGTTGTTTCCGGCTTCAGCGCCCTAGGACCCAGGCGGGTGCCAAAGAGAAGAAACCCGGCCCGACCTGACCGAGACATTTCAGCAGAGTTCCGGAGAGAAGGAAGGAAGGAGGACCACGAGGCCTTGGGGACTTCTAACTAGTCCACCCAGAGAGGTCTGCATTGGGGTGAAGAGCAGACTCTTCAGAACAAGAAGGAGGTGGTGGTCATGGAGACAGATGTGACCGAAATGCCCGAGAAAAGAGGTGAGACTTGCTGAAGTGTTGAACGTGTGGCTTGGAAGGGTGAGATTCTCACTCCTAAAGTGGGGAGGTGGCTCATAGAGAGGGCTGTGGTTCCATTGTCTTGGGCTTTCTGAGTGAAACTGGAGGGCTTGGTATGAGATCACCCCTCTTTCCACTGCAGCTGTATGCACAATGGACCCTTCAAAGCTATCCCCAAAATGTGAGTGGAACGTTAGCTTCTAAAGCATGAGCAAAGCCTTAGTTGCCTCATTTTCTCACGCATTCTTTCTCCAGAATGATGATCCCAGTCTAGTCTCCATCATTGGGACTGAGAATTTATCTTTTTTTCTTGGTAAAAATATTTTGTTTTACATAGAAAAAAACAGGCAGAGTAGTCAGTGACTAACTTCCAGTTATTCTAGACCAGTGTTTCTTGAAGTTTGGTCGGTGATCTCCTACATCAGAATTCTCCTTGGGGTGCTTATTAGATTTCTAGATTGCACCCCAGACTCAACTAGTGATAATGACTTTCAGGTAGAGTCCAGCAATCTATATTTATAAATACACTTGCAGGGTGATTTTTGAGAAACATTTAATATAGATTAAGCTGGGAAATTAACTCACATATTCTAATTTCTAGATGAGAGAGTGCCATCTTCCAGAATATGTTATGATGGTAACAACTGAATTTGAGCCCCATAGCAACATATCTGTACATTCTCCATGATCCTGGGAGGTGGTTGGTTGTTTGGGGCTCCCTTCAGTCTCAGTGTTTGTAGGGAGCACATGTAATATGATGGAGGAATTTTTAGTCTTGTAATCTGAGTGGCAAGATAGGTCTTGACTCCCTCGTTACTGCTTTCTTGCCTTTAGCTCTGTCTTTCCAGAATTCTCCCCTTTGCCAAGAGGAGAACACGGAAGAGGGAGAAGTGGCAGCTCTGCGCCTCACAGCCAGATCCCAGGTGAGTGTGAGTCTCTACTGATTATTGGAATTACACCCCATTTCTCAGATGCACACCCTTCTTTTTGATGTGGAGTTTCTTTTTCCACTAGAGCCCATCTAGAGAGTTGAGTTCTAATTCTAAGAGACTTAGTCAGGAGACTAATGGACTCGGTAGAAAATGTTTTATACTTACCCATAATATTAAGTGGATTTCTTCTCCATTTAGTTTCTATTGTCCCTCAACAGGCAGGTAAACAACATTTCCCATTTTTAGTCTACTATGCTAATTTCTGTGCTTGATAATATGGGAAACTATTTTTAAGATAATGTGGTGCATTGTAAAGAAAACTTGTTTCTCTAGAGGAAACAGCATGTATATGACTTTAAGTAGGAATTTAAGTACCTTAAATGTTGGAAGTGATTATAAAATAATAAGTACTCAGAGAATTCAAAGGAGGACTGAAAAAGAAAAGCCTATAAAGGCTTAATTTAGGGCTGGACTCGGTGGCTCAGCCTGTAATCCTTTGGGAGACTGAGGTGACTGGATTGCCTGAGCCCGCGGGTTCGAGACCAGCCTGGGCAACTTGGGGAGACCTCGTCTCTACAATAAATCAAAAATTAGCTAGGCATGGTAGTGTGCACCTGTAGTTCTGGCTACTTGGAAGGCTGAGGTGGAAGGATTGCCGGAACCCAGCAGGTTGACACTGGGGTGGTCGTGAGTATGCCACTGCCCTCCAGCTTGGGTGACAGAGTGAGACTCCAACTCAAAACAAAAAAAGATTTAACTTAAAGAATTAAAATTCAGCTCTCTGAGATGATGAATGCAAAGGTCTCATCATGTCTGCAAGTTACTTTTATATTGTTGCTTCTCTCTCCTAAAGGGCAAATATGGCAAATATTAGGAATTGTTGAATTTAGGTGGTTGTTCTATATAGGTGATTATTATATTTGTCTTTCAACTTTTGTATGTTTGAAAATTTTTATTAAAAGAAATAGGGTAGGAAAAAAGAAGCTTTGCATGTTTTGTGTGGCATCCCACAACCCAAAGATTCCTCTATCAGCCTTTCTCTTTGCTACTATAATCCAAGGTATAAAAAGTAGATATTGCAGACTGGTAACACTGGTAAAAGTGACCTATCAGGGCTTCTCAACTGCCTTAGATTAGCCTCGAAGGCTTTCTCAGTCAAGAAGCTTTAACTTGCTGGTGAAAGCTCAACTCAAACTGGCCTAAGCAAAAAAGAGTTATCACTAACATGATTGAAAAATTCAAGTCTGCCTAGACATAGGCCTCAAGCAGTAACATTTAAACCTATTCTCCCCATTTCAGTGATCTTTATTTTTTTGCTCTCCAGAGGTTTTTCTCCTAGTGTTGTCCTCTAACAAGTTTAGGCTTATATCTTTCCATGTTGAAGGCCAGAGAAAAAGGACAGCTTTTCTCCTAATCATTCCTGCAGTAGAAGTGCTGGGATTGATTCTAACGGAGTATTAGGCCATTTCTGGACCAGTTATTGGCTAGATCTAAATGTAATTCTCTATGGAATATGCCTACACACACATACAAACAAGCATCCCATGGTTCAGAGGGTGTCGGTACTGCCTAAACTTCAAAGACTAGAAGTGGCCAGACATAGAACTAGAGGAAAATCGGGGTGCAGGTACCAGAAGAAGGGTGAATATTTTATATATTTTGATATTAGATTCAAGAAGTGGATTGAACCTCTTATGAGTTGATGAAAAAGCCAAACTGCAAAATATTTACAGAGGTTTATTCTGAGCCAAATATGAGTGATATAAGCCTATGGCAGTCCCAAGAAGTCCTGAGAACTTGTGCCCAAGGTGGTTGAATTACAGCTTGCTTTTAAGCATTTTTAGGGAGGCAGAAGTTACAGGCAAAAAATATAAATCAATACATGTGAGGTTCTACATTGGTTGGGCTCAGAAAGATGGGACATCTCCAAGTGGGAGCCTACAGGCCAGAGGTAGAGTCAAAGGATTTCTCATTGGCATTTGGTAGCTAGTTAAGCTCTGTCTAAAAAACTTGAAATTGGTAAAAGAAATAATCGAATTAAGGTGGGGGAATTGTGGAAGCCAAGGTTCTTGTTATATTGAAAGCCTCTAAGTAGCGTGCTTTCAATTCTTGCTCATTGTAACAGCGCAGACATACAAAAACATAAAAGTATAATTACTACTTTCCTCCCCAAATTCAGTTCCTCACCTCTCTCCACTAAGAGTAACAGTTTAGTGTATATTTTTCCATATTTTTTTGTTGAGCTTGCACCACTGTTTTCTGATATGATATGCTGTATTTCCTTCCATTTATCCCCCAGTACCCAACCTAGTGATTATATTTTGTTTGGGATGGCTTATTCTATAAACAGGATGTGGCTTTGTAAAAAACTTTTTCATAAGGGAAATTTACTCATTCACATGTAGTATGTATGTTTCAAATGTTCCTTGCCATGTGATTTTCATAATTCTGTTTCCTTTGCTTTCTTTGTTTTTTTGTGTGTTTTAGTGCCATGTGTGTGATTATTTGTATTTTTGTTGTTCTGATTTTTTTCTTTTAATTGGTTGGCAGTTAATCCTAGTGTTAATTTAGTTGTGTATGTTCGATTCTAGGATCAAGGTTATTTTTCCTCATACTGTCTTTTCTACTTAGTGGCTACTTAGTGATTTTTACATTTTATTTTCAAAGGGTGATCCTTTTATTGCATATCAAATTATTTCCATTACTGTAAACTTTACTTTGAAATAGTTTTAGACATAAGAAATGTTGCAAATAGCACAAAGATTTGTATATATATGTTTCATCTAGATTCTCCAAAAGTTAACACTTTATTTTGCTTTATTATTCTTTCTCCAAAATCAGGACATTGATATTGGAATAATACTATAACCTACTGACCTTATTCAGGTTTTCTAGCTGTCTTATTTTTCTGTTTTCAAAGTTTCTGCTTTTATTCTGCAATTCTTTATTTTCCTTTGTTCTTTTTATAACTTGATATATGTACCTCACTCATTTATTTGCTTTTTTTTTTTTTAAGGAAATTGAAGTATCTTAAGCTATGAAATTTCCTGTTAATACAGTTTTAGCCATTTGGCATTGATTTTGTATTTTCATTATTATTTTGATATTTTGATTATTTTCAATTATCAATTATTTCTGTGTTCTATTTTCATTTGGTATTTATTGAAATTTATTTTACTTCTTGCAAATGCTTCTTGAATGTTTAAATAGAAAGGTGTTTTCTATCCAGTTTTAGCATTTGGTGTATATTTATTTCAGTAACCTTGAAATATTATTCCCATTGTCTATAACTTTACTTAAAGGGGCATGTTCAATACTGATATGTATGTCTCCTTATAGTTTTTTTATGTTTTGCTTTATAGAAATGCAATCTTGTGATAGTTTATACATAAACATTTGTGAATTATATCTATACTCTTTATTTTTTTGCAGTCATTTTCCAATTTAGTGCTTTTTGCCTTGAATTAATTCGTGTTTAACTGGATTGTTGCTTGCTGCCATTCTTTTCATTCCTTAACTTTTTTATTTACAAGTTCTGTAATACAGTTCATCTTGTGGTTGGCTAGCTTGATTCTTCAAATTTTTATTAGGACTCACAGGTGAACTATGCAGACATACCTTTTGTTCTGCTTAGATTTTACTTTGTCAAACTATGTCCTTCACTCATTGGCTCATATTCTAGTAATGTATTTCCCCAGAAAAATTATAATCTTCCAATGGAGAAACCACAGTCTTCTTTTGGTTCTCATATTGAGTCTATTACAGTGTGTCTGGCACATAATTGATACCTCTTACATAAAATACTTGAAGTCTGAATACCATTAGAATACTTGTTGTTTATTACAGTCACTTCCTCTGTTGAGTGTATCTCAGGTCTTTACTCAAAGGCCAGGAGAACCAGGGATGAAAGGGAGGCTATCAAGTGAAAGATGGTGAAAAAATAAATAATATATATGTTTTGTGTCCTAGGAAACAGTGACATTCAAGGATGTGGCCATGGACTTTACACCAGAGGAGTGGGGGAAGCTGGATCCCGCCCAAAGGGATGTGATGCTGGAGAACTATAGGAACCTGGTCGCACTTTGTAAGACTGTATTCTCATTGTCACTCCAGAAACTGCTTGTGGGGCATCATTACTTTATTGCAAGTGAAATGGCTTAACACAGCCTTCATTTTTGCATTAAGGAACTAAAAAGTGTTTATTCTTTTGAGCTTAGAAAACCTGTTTCAGCTCTAGGACCTTGGTAAGATGTCTGTGCTTATTTTGTATCAGGATTCTTTGGATTTAAGTGACAGAAACCTTAAGTTGCAGGGGGTCTCACTGTCTTGCTCAGGCTGGAGTACAGTGGCACAATTACAGCTCACCTCAGCCTCGACCTCCTGGCCTCAGGTGATTTTGCTACCTCAGCTTCCTGAATAGCTGGGACTCTGGCTTGCCAGCATACCTGGCAACTTTTTTTGCTTTTTTTTTTTTTTTTTGTAGAGATGAGGTCTTGCTATGTTGCCTAGGCTGCTTTCAAACTTCTGGGTTCAAGTGATCCTCTCGCCTCAGCTTCCCAGAGTGCTGGTATTACAGCCATGAGCCACTGATAGAAGCTCCAGTCTCCAGTGATAGAAACTTAATTCACATGAGCTTAAAGAGAAAAAAAAATGTATTTCAGGGAATTCAGTATACTATCAGGAATTTCTTTCTTTTCTTCCCTTTTTTTTTTTCTTATGGAGTCAGGGTCTCACTCTGTCACCCAGGCTGGAATATAGTGGCAAAGTCACAGCCTCAGCCTCCTGAACCCAGCTGATTGTTTCATCTCAGCCTCCCAATCAGCTAGGACTATAGGTATACGCCACTACGCCTGGCTAATTTTGTTTTTGTTTTTGTTTTTTTGTAGAGAGGTTTCACTATGTTACCTAGACTGGTCTCAAACTCCTGGGCTCAAGCAGTCCTCCTGCCTCAGCCTTCCAAAGTGCTAGGATTATAGGCATGAGCCACCACACCCAACCAGGAATTTATTTTATTTGTTTGTTTGTTTATAATCAGTTGTCTTGGTTTTGCCTTGTATTAGCTTTATTTTTAAGGTCTCCCCATGTGGCAAAGATTGCCACTGGCAACCCTGGGATTACGTTATTCTTCTAGAGACCTAAGGAAAAAAAAAGAAAAGGATTCTATTCTGAGAGTTTTCACAAATCAAGTCACATGTTCATCAGCAAAACAGTCACTAGAGCCAGAGAGAGTGCTCTGTGGCCAGTTCTGGGCCTTGTGCCACTCCTCTGTGTATGTGTGTGTATGTGTCTGTGTGTGTGTGTGTGTACATGTGCACAAGCATGCATATGTTTGAGGGGTAGTAGGGACTATGTTAATCCCTCCCAAATCTCATGTAACAAATCCCCTAAGAAAGTAACTTCTAGTAACTGAGGAAAGAGAAAAGGAAAGACTTTCGAAGACAAAAACTCAGGTTACCATAGCCACAATTTTGTGGTATTGCCACTAAGGTCCCACTTTTTCCATCTTCTTTACTGAAATAAGGACTAATCTGTAATATCTCTGAAACTTTGTCGCATAATAAGGAAATAAGGAGAAATTCTGTTCTTTTTTGACGGGTGAAAACATCTGACTTCACAAATCAGATTTTTAACTCCCTACCAGGCCCAGACTCTTGCTGCAGATACTTTAAGCTCCATTTAGAAGCCCATCCTCCCTTACTCCAGAGCTTTTTGTAATATCTTGTATCTGTAGATCAAGGGATGAGAACTGTACTCCAGTATAGGTTGTGCCCATCACAAATAACGAAGTCCCATATTTTTTTTCTCTTTCTTATTTTTCTTTTCTTTTTTTTAATGAACAGGGCTTCCAGTTTCTGAAACTGAGAACTACAAACTGGAGAATGGAAAAGAAGCATTGAAGCTTGAGAGAAAAGCCCCCAAACGAAGCTATTCAGGTAAGTCTAATAGATTAGAGTCTTTAGAAATGATAGCCCAGCACGACAGTGAAGAAGTGGCACTTTTCATTGCTTAAGAAAGATTATTAGAAGTGCCTGTGTGCCTTTGTTTTTTAAATAGTTTTAAAAATAGTGTAGCATTTTAAATATATACAGAAGTCCAGAAAATAAAATCACATTCATATATCTGTCACCAACATTAAACACATGCTAATATTTGGCTTCATTTACCTCATTTTTTCTCTTCTTTTCCTCTTTTACAATATAAAATGCCCAAAACTATCATAATTGTACAATTCTATGAATTTTCACCGATCGAACATATTCATGTAACTAGTGCCTAGATCAAGAAAACAACCTTACCAGCACCACTAGAAGCACCCTTATGCCTTCTTTCAGTCACCACCCTCCTCCCAAGAGTAGCCTTATCCTAACTTGTAGCACTCTAGGTTAGTTTCAACTGTTCTTGAACTTTATAAAAATGGAATCACATTATACATACTCTTATATCTGGCTTCCTTTACTGAACATTAGCTGTGAGATACATTCATGTTGTTATTTGTTCATTTTCATTGCTATATAGTCTTTCATTATGTCAGTATACCAGTTTATCATTCTTCTAAAGATGGGCGTTTGTGTAGCTTCTAGCTTTTGGCTAGATACTGTGTACATTTTCTCACATGTCTTTTGGTGAACACATATAAGTATATCTGTTGGATAATATATTCAGGGAATTCAATATATTATCAAGATCATATATAATTGTTGGATCATAGGGTAGGTGCATGTTCACTTTTGATAGACATCGCCAAAGAGGTTTCTAAAGTGATCGTACATGTTACATTCCCATTAGCAGAGCATATGAATTCTAGTTGTTCCACATTCTAGGTAGCACTTACTATTGTCTGTTTTCATTTTAGCCATTCTTATGGGTATATGGTATCTTTTACTTTTTAAAAAATAAAAAAATTATGTATTTAGTTAGTCTTTTTATTCTCATTCTCCCTTAGAAGTAACCAGTATAGGCCGGGCTTGGTGGCTCAGCCTGTAATCCCAGCACTTTGGGAGGCCGAGGCGAGTGGATTGCCTGAGCCCACGGGTTCAAGACCCACCCGGGCAACTTGGCGAGACCTCATCTCTACAATAAATCAAAAACTAGCCGGGTGTGGTAGCACGTACCTGTAGTTCCGGCTACTTGGAAGGCTGAGGCAGAAGGATCCCCAGAGCCCAGCAGGTCGAGGCTGCAGTGGCCGTGAGCGTGCCACTGCACTCCAGTCTGGGCAACAGAGTGAGACTCCAACTCAAAAAAAACAAAAAGTAACCAGTATATCTTGAAGTTGGTGTGAATCATTCCAACGTTTGCATGAGTATGTGTATGCATACACACACACATATATGTGTATATAAAACAGTATGTATACTTTTTCTTCTGTAATATAATTTTTAAACTTCACATTGTATTTTGATATTAATTTGTTAATGCATATGAATTGTGATTATTCATTTTAACCACTGTGGAGTGAATCTATTATGTGAAGAAACTGAACAGTTTATTTTTACTTTCTTGCCATTCATTAACAGAGTTGCAGTGATTTATCCTTTTATTGATTCCATATATTAGTCTTGAGAGCTGATTTAGAGTAGATAATTGGAAGAAGAATGACTAGGTCTTAACTACTCATATATTTAGCTTCACTAGTAACTGCCAAGTGTCTTTCAGCACCCTGGCCAACACATGAAGTTATCAGACTTGTTCATTTTTGTCAATCTGATGGATGCAAAATGATTTTTATGTTTTTAAACTTGCATTTCTCTGAGTGATAAATAACAGTGAGTTTGAGCATTTCATGGTAACTGGCTGTTCAAGATTTTTCTGTGAATTACCTATTGATAACCTTTACCAGTTTTTAAAAATTGTGCTGTTCATATTTTTCTCTTGATTTGTTGGGTTTCTTTATATATTTTAGATACTAATATATGACAGAGACAGCACTGGAAATCAGTGAGAAAAAAAAAATGATTCTTCCAATTTTGGCTTTATTTTGTGATGTCTTAAGCATATAGATTTTTTTTTTTTGAGTTGGAGTCTCACTCTGTCACCCAGACTGGAGTGCAGTGGCACACTCCCAGCCACCGTAGCCTCGACCTGCTGGGCTCCAGCAATCCTTCCACCTCAGCCTTCCAAGCAGCCAGAACTATAGACACGCGCTACCATGCTCGGCTAATTTTTGATTTATTGTAGAGACAAGGTCTCACCAAGTTGCCCAGCGGGTCTCAAACCTGCGGGCTCAGGCAGTCTACCCACCTCGGCCTCCCAAAGTGCTGGGATTACAGGCTGAGCCACCAAGCCTGGCCTGCATATAGAATTTTTAAGTTTTAATTTCAGATTTATTAATTTTTTTCTGGATTGTTTATTTGAATTGTCTATGTTATCCCAATGTCAGAAAGATAATCTGTGTATTATTCTAAAATTTCAAGTTTTATTTTCCAGGTATTTATATTTGTATATGGTGTGAAATAGGAAACTGATTCCATCTTTTTCCATGCTTAAAGTCAATAGTTCAACATCGTTATTGGAGACTCTTTTGTTATTGACTTGAATGCCAACTCTGTGGTAAACCCGGTTTCCCTACCTACCTGTATCTGTTTCTAGGCTTTGTAGTTTACTTGTCTATCTACACTCCAATACCATTCTAGTATAATTGCTATAATTAATAGTGTGTATGTCTCATAAGCAAAATCTTCACTGAATATTATTCTTTTTTTAAATCTTATTCTTTTGAATACTATAAGTTTTTAAATCTTTTCCTGTGTTGATGGATATGTCTGTTTCTTCTTGTAAGCCTGTCAGTTTTTGTTACTTGCCTACTCACCACCCTTCCCCTTTTATAGGGTGTCATTGCTATTTTCTTAGCAATCTGCAAGAACTCTTCATATATGAGATTTTCACCCCTTGTCACATTACAGATATTTTTTCTAGTTTTTGCTTTTCAGTTTTACTATGCTTTTTGATGTGCAAATTTGATGTTTTGTTATTTTTGCCTTTTAATTACTGTTTTAAAAGGTTTTTATTACCCTAAGGCTATGTAAATCTAACTATCTGGTTAGCTATCTGTACTGGTTTTCTAATATATTTGTACTTTAATTTTTTTCCCTTAAATCCTTAATCCATTTGGAATTGCCTCTTTCTTATCTGAGTATATTTTCTTAGTCTTCTTTTTGAACAATTAAATGTTTAAATTTCTCAAGATTTGATTTTAATCTCCTTTTGTATACCTGAGCCATAAACTTGAGTGCTTATATCGGCCAGAAGATAATATAACTGAGTGAAGCAAGCATGGTTGGAACTGGTAAACTGGAGGAGCATAGGAGTAGCCATTGCTTCATGAGCTCTAGCTCAAGGGCTACCAAACTTTTTATGTAAAGAGCTAGATAGTAAGTAATTGGGCTTTGTAGGACATGGTCTCTCTGCAACTATTAAATCTGCCATGGTAGCATGAAAGCAGCCTTAGACAATATATACATGAATGGGTATGACTGTGTTCCAGTAAAACTTTATTTAGAAAAGTAAGCAGCAAGCTGCAGTTGCCAATCTGCTTTAGCAGGTTGTTGTCATTCAGTATGTTTCTAGTTGTTTTCAAGAGAAGCCCCAAATTTGCATTTTTCTCTCAAATCTTCCTATTTTTAAATGTTAGCAACTAATTGTTAAAATTTTTACAAATACTGTGGCACAAAGAAAACATGTCTGAGGTTAGATTTGGCCAACTGGTCACCTATTTGCAGCCTCTACTTTCTCCTTCAGTAGTATAATCATTACCACAACCAATTACCTTCTATCCCAAATTGGTGTTTCCATCCTAGACCTCTCCTCAGAGCTCTAGTTCTGAACATCTGTGTAACCATTTGATGTCTCCAGTTGCTTATGTCAAAGACACTTCAATACATATTTTAAATTGAATACCTAAAATATGTCCAAATTCCCCATTCCCAACTGTATCCTTTTTCAGTGATTGTTTTAATGATACTCATTGTCTTATCAAATCATACATACCAGAAATCTATAAATGGTCATACATTCCACCCCCCTCCTTTATCCAATTCATATTGTATTTACCTATATCTATTCTAAATATTTATTCACTGTGAACATTTCTTCATATCCCTTTTGTTTGCATGGACTACTGTGATAACCTCTTTGATCCCACCTTTGTCCCACATACTCCATTCTCTACATCATATTGAAAGTGATGTTTTCAAAATCAAATCTAATCTTTGCTTAAAACATTTCAATGACTTCTCATTGCCTTCAGAATAACAGACACAATCCTTGAGGCCTACAAAGTCTTGCAAAATCTGGCTTTTACTCATTATTCCAACCTTATTTCACAGCCTGCTGCTTACTCTTCTAAATAAAGTTTTACTGAAACACAGTCATACCCATTCATGTATGTATTGTCCCAGGCTGCTTTCATACTATCATGGCATCTACCATCTCTTTTTTGTTTTATAGCAATTCTTAATGGTTTGACATCAAAGGACCTAATAATGCAAGTCTAAAAATTATTTAAAACCCTAAAGAGATCTTCTTTATGTAGGTTGTATCTACCAATATTTGCTGTATTAGAAATTAAAACAAAAATTTAAACTATTAGTTAATGCATTTAATAATAACAATTACAGGCCTACATACATGTTAGCACAGTATAATTTTTATAAAAAGCAACTATTTTCAGAAACCAACTTCTGAATGCAATTTGTTGTGATATGTTGTTTTAGTTGAAGAGTATGAAGAAAACCAATGTAAGTTAGAAAAAAGCTGGGCTCGGTGGCTCAGCCTGTAATCCCGCGCCTTGGGAGGCTGAGGTGAGTGGATTGCCTGAGCCCATGGATTCGAGACCCGCCTGGGCAACTTGGTGAGCTCTCATCTCTACAATAAATCAAAAGAAAAATTAGCCGGGCATGGTAGCACACGCCTGTAGTTCCAGCTACTTGGAAGGCTGAGGCGGAAGGATCGCCAGAGCCCAGCAGGTCGAGGCTG